>BSBK01000317.1:600000-887500 GCA_027943335.1 Chamaecyparis obtusa | reverse complement strand
AAAATTTAAAGCTCTTTTAAAAAAATTCTTGATTTCTCTATTGATGTGATTTTAAGTTCAAACTTGTAGAAAGAAATGATACCATGAAGAGAAATTATTAACCTAAACTTAAGACTTCATATATCAAAATTATATTAAAAAAAATTATTATACAAATTAATGTATCTTCTATACACATAAAATTATATTCTCTGACATATCAAGTTATTTTTATTTTTTATTAGTGTAATCCTTGCACCTCCTACTAGTGCAAGTGCTAGTTATATATTATTGTATGTTGATTATTCTATTTATACTAGGAATAGTGAGATTTGAGTTGATGAAATAAGGAATAGGGAGATTTTTAATTGAAGAAATAATAATATTATTATAAGGAGAATTTAACATGATTGATTTAGTTCTAATTAAATATTTTTTGTTGATTGAGTTTTGTCACTCTAATTAAATATTTTTTGTTGTTTGAATTTTATCATTCTAACTAAATATTTCTTGCGGGTTGAATTTTGTCACTCTAATGAACGCGGAATTTTTTTTAAGATTAAATGGAAAAGTAAATTTCCACACTCAATTCTATTGATCAAAAATTGACAAAGGATGATAATATTAACAACATAATTCTACACATTATAAAAGATTGGTTAGAAGATTGGTTAAAGTTTGATTTGAATAATCTTGAACTTGTCAGATATAGTGATAGTGTTTGGGATAAAAAATTAATGATAGAAAAAGTATTTTAGGATGCATATTTCATATTGGTTTAGGTGGCTTCCAAAAAATTAATATATTGATTTAATTTACACTAGATACGAAACATATATTGCAGCCACATTAACTAATTGTCAAATAGTGTAGCTTAGAAATATATTAGACAATCTAATCAAATAAACGTATTTGTAACCAAAATATTTTGTAATAATAATGAAGTCCTGGCATTGTCAAATAATTTAGTTTTATATGAAAGAAGTAAACATATTAATTTTATTTTTCATTTCATCAAATATATTATTGAAAAATATAGAAATTAAATTAGAGTCTTGGATCTCTTAGAAAGAATATTTTGAAAAGTTAAACACAAATTTGGGTGCTTTAGTTTTGATAATTTTTTACTAAGGGGATACTAAAATAATCTATATTTTACTTAGATTTTAAATTAGATTAAGGTATCAAAAATTATCCATAATGAAATCCCTACAAGAAACATAGTAGTTAATAGTTTTATTAGATTCATTTATGTGTGAGTGAATGTGTAGTGGTATGTAATAAATAATTATTTAGGAATGTATAGGTATTTATTATTAATTATATAATTGTATGTTGGATGGATAATGTAAGGAGAGAACATGTAATGTCTCTAAAATATTTAAATTACTCAATTAAATCAATTAATTAAGTAATCTCAAATTTAATAATATCTTGAGTGTCATTTTAATTAATTTAATTATAAAATAAAAATTATAATGTTGGCTTGCTTGTAACCCTTAAGTAAACTTCCTAGATCTCTTTATAAGGTCATGTTTGGCATTATAGGTAGTCATCGTGAGTTTTATGTTTCTTTGTATTTGTGAATTTTCGTTGGACTTAACAAGATCCTCCCAATTTTGTATTTTTAATTTCGGTGGGAGTAACTCCTCACCCTATTCTACCTATTGGTCCAAATTTGTGAAATCTACATTTGAAGACAAATCTATGTAATCTAAAATTTATGATAAAACAAACTCTTTGTTCTTGATAATTTGTTATGTTGTTGCCTATGTTAAAGATTATTCATTGGCATTAATATTTCTAGCATATACGATGTCAGTTGAGTCGGATCTAGTGAAACCATTCACGTAGGCACAGTATGGTAATTCATTGCATGTATAGTTTATACATGTACAGAGGTGAAGAGGGTAGAATTCATAGGTGAATCTCATATGGTAGTAGGTTGTTCATACATGTACAGGGAGAAGGGATCGTATGGTGAAGAGGTTGTCATTTTAGTGAATTCATAGTAGTACGAAGGAGGTGTTTGACTGTACGAGCATGTGTATGAGTTTGATCATATAGGGGTATTATCATGTAGACATTATTGTATGATAGTAGGTTGCATTGTATGAAGACATTTCATGTGACAGGGATTTGGTACCATACAAAGATATTAGTGTAGATGACATTATAGTGGTACTAAAGCTAGTGATCTTTCCATCCTGTTGGGTAATGTTGGATGCAAACAAGATCCCAATTAGCAGACAAAATGGGGGAATCAAGCACTGAGATGATGGTACTACTACAAGAGCCAAAAAGAGGACAACAAAAACTCAGTGAGACTTTGGTGAATGGACAACAAAAACAACTTGGTGAGACCTTGGTGAAAGGACAATAATAAATTGGTGAAACCCTTCGACATTTGGTAGGAGGAAGGACAAATGGAGGTCACAATAGGCATGATGATAATGTTGTCAATGAGAGGCCTCACACAAAGTGTTCCCACACATAGTCGATGATGTCAAAATTTTCCCAAAGGACTAAATAACGTGGAGAACAAGAGCCTACCTTCTTGGAGATGCAAGATCAGTTCAAGCAAGACTAGTTTAATGTTGGGTTTAGAGTAGATCTACCCTTTAAGGATTATATATATTTATGGATGAGATATTATAAGAGACATGGTCATTACAAGGATGACATCAAATAGAAGATTGGAAAGATAAATTTATCATCCTTTGATGGGTCCAGGAAAATATCAACATGAGCGTGGATACAGAATGTAAATACCTACTTCTAGCTCAACCCAATGTCAGAAGAAGAGGCAATCAAGTTTACAACACTTTAGCTTGAAGAAGTCGCTCATAAATGATGGCACCATGGGATGGTCACCCTTGGTTGTTATCAAGTCAATTCATATATCAACTTCATAGAGAGACTTATAGACTGCTTTGATAGAAAGGATCTAGAGCTCAATTTCAAGGAGTTGGCTCAACTGAAGTAGATTAGGCTGGTGGATAGTTACATTATATAATTTTAGAGATTTTTAGTGTTTGTTACAAACATATTAGAGAGAAGAATGGTTTTTTTGTTCATGAATGGATTAATGGAGTCTCTAAAGGAGTGGGTCAAAGGCTTCAACCCCAAAATGCTCACACAAGTGATTAAGAAGGCATGTGATATGGCTGCCTCATCTTCTTCTTTCAAGAGTTACACACATGCCAAACCACCCTCGTACCAAAGGAGAGAGACAGTAAATCAACCCCAAAGAAGCCATCATTGAGATAAGCCTCAAGGCAAGAGCTCAAGACCTGAGAAATACTTGCAAGGTTTCATAGGAATCAGAGCACTGATTCTTAGGTAAGGGAAAAATCTACTACATTAAGGTGGTGTTAAAAAATGATGAGGCGAATGAGGAATCTGAGATATAAAGAAAAGAGAAGGCTAAACAAGACATAGATCATACATAGAAAATTATCACACAAGTACAAAGGGGAGGTGTCATTGTGGCATTGGATAGCACTCCAACATGTAGCATGTTTTAAGTTCTTGGTATGCTACAAGGACAGTGGTTCATAGTCATGCTAGACAATGGGGCCACTCTCAACTTCATCAACTCATCACTCATCACTAGGAGGGATTTGTGTATAGAGGAACATGAAGGGTTCAAGGTCAAGGTAGCAGGAGAAAATCTTTTGTCATGTACACATATAGTTCCATAACTCAGCATCAACATGGGGAACTATAGAGTGATAGATAATTTCTTTGTGGTAGATTTAGACGATACAAATGTCATCTTGGGCATTAAATGGATGGAGACCCTTGACCATTACACACAAAGTTTCAAAATGATTGAATTTTCATTCAAAGTGGATGAAAAGAATTTTTTTTGAGACGAATATCTAATGCCGTTCTGAGTGATATTTCTACAAAATGGATGGAAGTAATTTTTATACGTGATGAGGTCATTTGAGCAACAGAATTATGTTACTATAACTGATAGTAATGATTGGAGATTATTTAATTAATGGTGGTGATGATGAAGACAGACCAAGATCAGAGGAATACAAGATAGTAAAAAGGTTAGATCAGTTATTTTCTTGTCATTGATGTCAAGCAATTGGTTTCTAGTTCATATTATGTTTCCATATCATTCGGTATATGATATAAGTTGAATGAGTTAAGAAGATGAAGAAGTGAGATGTTATGAAGTTGAAGAACTTGATTGGGAAACTGATACAGATTATAAAATTATTAGATTATGTTGATATAATTTTTTTCTACCTAACATATGATTGTATCAAGTCGGTAAAATATGCTAATGAAGATTTGTCAAGTCAGTAAGCAAAAGAGTTTTAGCTAATAAGTAGGAAAAGTCACTCATTAAAGGTAAAAGGTAAAAGGAAGTATGTTTCGGTAAAGGAAGAGGAACTCAAGACACCCAAAAAAAAATAAAGGTTTAGGCACTGAGAAAAGTTAACCTAAATATAGAGTTATCTACTGAGAAAGGAACGGTAATTAATACAAGGATTGGAATGACATTTAATGATTAGATAAGATGAGTTGGATGATCATGATGACAAGGAAAGTTAGTTAGAGATATCTATGATTGGGAAAATTCATGGTGATGATCTACAACTTAGATCTAAACAATTAAAATAGAAGGAACAAGTTTCAAGAAATTTCAAGTTCTTAGGTGAAAATAAAATGTGTTACTGAGATCCAGATTCAAGGTATAATGAACTGGACTGTTAAGATTGATCAAAGAAGAATGTAATAGAGGAGATTAAGAGGAAAAAATGATCTATATAAAGGATGGATTTGTATGAACAAATGGCTGGAAAATTGAAGAGTTGAAGAGTCATTGACCGAAGCAGTGAAGAAGGAACAAAGAGATTTTGAGTCAGAAAGCGGGATCTGATGAAGTGTTGAAGCCAGTGGAAAATGAAGAATTAAAGTGAAAATAGAAGAGTGCACAAAGGATCTCATTATGAAAAGTTAGTTGTGAATCTACAGGTCAATATATTTATTGTTTCTTATTAGCATTTGTAATGGATAAATCTCTTAACAAAGTGGACTTAACAGTGTTATTATAAAATCCTTTCAAAAGGTAACATTGTAAAGAGTGTTTGAAGTCCTCTAACAAGACCACTCCTAACAAGGTGAAGATCCTAATAGATCTGGGGTACATCCCTTGACCGGGTCACACCTAATAGTGTGCATTGTAATCTTTAATTGGATTTGCTCTTAACCAGACATACTTCAAAAGAGTATTTCCCTAGTGGGTGATAATTCCCATAGTGGTTTTTCCCAAAACTAGGTTTCTGCGTTAAATACTGGTGTTACATCTAATGAATTATTTACTCAATTGATTTACTATTTGTTAAAGTTATTTACTCTTGTTGATAAATAGTAAATTATGTTTAACCGAGTTGTCACTGAGTTAATCAGAGAAAAGATTTTTAGGTATTTGGAATCGGGGATCACTAATTCACCACCCCCCCTCTCTATAATCTAACAAATTTTTGGTCTCAACCAAACCACCAAGTAAGAAAATAATCTTACTATCAAGATGAAAGATGCAGGTGGTCCTAGATAAGTACAATTTATTCTTCACATATATTCCACCTGGTATACCCCAATAGAGAGGCTTTGAGCACACCATTAAGTTGGAGAAGGGTGTTAAGCCTGTTATCACCATGTCTTATCGCCATACCAAAATTTTTAAAGATGAAATAGAGAAGACAATCTAGGAGCTCCTTGACAAAGGATAGATTATACCTATCTCTAGTCCCTTTGCATCCTTAGTAGTGTTGGTGAAGAGGAAGGATGGGACCCTTAGGATATGCATCAACTATTGACTATTGAACAATTAGACCATCAAGAATAGATAGTCCATTCTTAGGATCAATGAGTTGTTAGATGAAATACATAGATTAGTCTACTTCTCCAAGATTGATCTCTATTCTCTAAACCACTAGATTTGCATGAGGGAACAAGATGTCCAAAAGATAGCATTTTTTAACACCATAGGCACTATGAGTTATTATTCATGTCATTTGGATTGACCAATGGACTATCCACCTTCTAGTCCTACATAAACCACATCTTCAACAAGCAGTTGCATAAGTTTTTACTAGTTTTATTTATGGCATACTTATTTACAACAAGACGTGGGAAGAATATTTGAGATATTTGGAGGAGGTACTAGGATTCATCGAGTCACACTCATTGTGTACAAAGAGGTAAAATGTGAATTTAGGATGACTAAGATCCTATACTTGGGCCATGTCATCAGTTCCCAAGGGGTTCAAGTTCACTATGAGAATATTCAAGCAATTTTTGTCTAGCCCCCACCTAGGACACTCATAGAGTTGTGTGGGTTCTTCAGACTATGCAGTTATTACAAAATATTTGTGAAAGGTTTTTCACAAATATGAACACCACTGATAGAACTGAAAAAGAGGGGATATTTTTATTGGTATGAGCATGCACAACCATCCTTTGATAGATTAAAGGATATCATGAGTACATGTCTGGTATTGGCTCTACCATACTTCACTCGACCCTTAATCCTAAATTGTGATGCATCAAGAGAAGGAATTGGAGTAGTTTTAATGAAATATTGTCACCCTATCATATTTGAGAGTCAAAAACTCTCAAGAGCTTAATGACTATACTTGATCTATGATAAGGAGATGCTCACCATCATGTACATGTTGGAAACTACAATTGAAGCAATTATTGTATGGTCATTGATGTCAAACCTTAATTGGTAAGACTATTGCTATTTAAGAAAGTACTATATCTATTTGAGTGTTGCTAAGGGGATAGGCAAGGTTGGTAACAACAACACCTAACGAAATGTTGAGTTATCTTGATACTTCAATGAGTACTTGATTATGTGGCATAATGATAAGACAGTGTATTGTTTATCTTAGTAAGAATGAAGACTAAACTGGTAGGCTTAACCGAGCATAAGTGAAGAAATCTAGTTTAAGCCGAGTGTTGTTTGTGTCGACCGAGCTAGTGAATGCCAAGTAAAAATAGTATTGACCAAACACCAGTTAATTGTCAAGCAAGACAATGTTAGTCGAGGAAACAGTTTATGTGGTGATCAAGCTTTCCAGAGAAGACTGAGAAGTTGGACATAGTATTGACCAAGCGTTAGTATTTTACATTTGTTGAATAATTCAGATTTCCAGCTGACATCGTTGAATTCTTGAATTATGTAAAATGTGTTGACTTTATTTATTGATTGTATGAAAGCATTTAATGCACTGTAAAAATTTTTATTGTAAATCTTTAAGAGATTCAAGATATTTCAAAAAGATAAGTTGAAGAACATAATGTAGGATGGATTCAATGAATTTGACCTAACCCTAAGATCTACGAAGGAGATTAAGCAGCAAAAGATGTATTGACCTAATAGAGGTAGTATTAAGGAAACCTAAGTGAGAGGTTGAATGTAGAGAGAAAGAAGTGAATGTTGGAAGTATTGTTATTGACTGTCTAAGCAGAAAAGGTTGAAGGAGAAGTGTTGTGATCACTTGAAGGATTTTGAGCATATCAATGATGGAGATGGAAAAGGTTCATAGTCAGTAAGCCAGCATATGTGTACATAATTGGATCTGATATTTGCAAAGTGAGTTGTATGTTTCTCGAATCAATTTTACTGCTACTTTCTAACCATTGTAACAGTCAAAATCCTTTTAATAGAGGTTGACCTAACATTCATAGGTATAAATCCTTTGAACAAGGTTGCATTCTAATGGAGTGTATGTAAGTCCTATAACAAGGTACACTTTTAAAAGAGTGGTTGAAATCTTTTAACCGGGTCACACCTAACAGTGTGTTTGTAACCTTTGATAGGGTTGGCTTTTCATTGAGCTCACTTCAGAAGAGTGAACATAATAGTAACATGTTACAAAGTGGTTTTTCCCAAATTGGGTTTCCACTATAAATCCTTGTGTTAATACTTGTGTGAATGTTTTGGTTTGAACATTTTTGTGCTTTACAAGTTAGGTGCTATTGGATTAGTGGACTGCACTATTATATGTTTATGTTATGCAATCAGTAATGACCGAGTAGGTGTTGGTTATTAGATCTGATTTGTTGAAGAGTTTAAAAGTTTGTTTTATACATCTGGACCTGAGAACAACTGATTCACCCCCCCTCTTTGTTGTTCAAAATCATATTAAAAATTGGTATCAGAACTATTAGAGCTTACAGAGAACAAGTTTGAAGGTACTTGAAGTAAATGATCAAGATGTATAAGGAGGTACCTAAGCTGAATAAGGAAAACTTTGCTGCATGGAAAAGTTTGATGAAGCTGCATCTGGCCGGTATTGGTGATTCTGCTAAGTATTACATTGAACATGACTATGTCACACCTGCTACACCTCTGATTGCCAAGGAAATGAAAGCTAAACAAGAGCACAACCAAGCAATGTTGGAGATTGTGTCTGCCCTAAGTTATCCAGAATTTGAAGACATTAAAGACTGCAATACTGCAAAGAAAATGTGGGACACCCTTGCAAGAATTTATGGCAGTGATGTGAATGTGTTGAGAGCAAAAGTTGAGAGCCTAAGAGGTATATTTGATGAAATGAGAATGCAAGAAGGTGAGAATATTGCACAATATTGTGGTAGAATAAAAGAAGTTGTAAATGCTATTAGAGGAGAAAATAGAACTATTAAGGATGAAACTGTAATAGGAAAAGTATTGAGAACTATGCGTCCTATCTATGCAATCAAAATTTCTACAATCCAAGAATCTAGATGTAACTCTCCTAATGCCCTTACTTTAGAAAGTTTGGTTGCCAAGCTTACTGCTTTTGAACTTTCTAACTATGATAACTTCACTGTTGGTAGTATTGAATCTACTTTTAAGTCATAGATGGTTTTGAATAAGTCAAAGAAGGAAAAAGAAAGATGCATCAGTGAAAGTTATAGTGATAGTGGCACATCTGATGAAGAACTTGAGGATCTAGAAGCTCTTATGGCTAGGAAACTAAAAAGGGGAAAAGGAAGGTACAAAGGTAAACTCCCTATTATATGTTTTTCATGTAATAAAGTTGGTCATATAGCTGCTAGATGTCCTAATAGGGATAATAAGGATGAAGAAAGAGACAACAAGCATAAAGACAAAAGAGAAGACAAAGGTTATTGAAGATACAAAGACTACAAAGGGAAAGGTAAGAAATCCTACTACATTGCTGAAGAAGAGACTGACATTGATAGTGATGATTTTGAAATTGAAGTCATCTATGTTGCAATGAAAGATGAATCTGATGAGGGTGAGAAAACTGCATTAATATCTTATGTGAACAAAAATGATAAAGGGATTATTGATAGTGGTTGTTCACATCATATGATTGGAGATAAGAGTAAGTTTGATACCTTAAACCATTATAAAGGTAGGAGTGTAAAGTTTGAAAATGATGCACCATGTCCTATTAGAGGAAAATGATTGATTAAGCTGACTAATAAGACCTCTTGTGAAAATGCTTATTGGGTTGAGGGTCTTAATTATAATCTACTGAGTGTTGCACAGCTTAATAGCACTGGCTACCAAGTGAAATTTCATCATAGGAAGGCCAAAATATTTGATGCAACAGGTGAACTGATTGGAAGTGGAGAACAGACAAGAGGTAATTTGTTCTATCTAGACCTATCTGAAGAAACATGTATGTTTGCACAACTTGATGATATTTGGTTATGGCATAAGCAGCTATGTCATGTTAACTTTGATAATCTGGTAGAAATTAGCAAGAAAAAGAGAGTGAGAGGTCTACCTAAATTAAAGAAGCCTGAGAATGTAATGTACAAAGAATGTCAATTGGGTAAGATGACTAAGTCTAGTTTCAAGAGCAAAACCTTTACTTCTGAGAATATCTTAGATTTGGTTCATACTGAGCTTTGTGGACCGATGGGTGTACAAAGCTATTGTGGTGCTAGATATTTTATCCTGTTTGTTGATGATTATACCAGAATGATGCATGAAATGTTCTTAAAGGAAAAATCTAATGCTTTTCAATTTTTTAAATGGTATGTGGCTAAGGTTGAAAAAGAGACAGGTAAAAACCTGAAGTGTTTGAGATCTGATCAAGGTGGAGAATTCACATCAAATGAGTTCAATTTGTTTTGCAATGATATAGAGATCAAAAGATAGATGTATGCACCTAGAACTCCTCCACAGAATGGTATAGTAGAGAGAAGGAACAAATCTATCTTGGACTATGCATGAACATTAATGATTGAAAATAATGTTGCACAGAAGTATTGGAAAGAAGTTGTAAGTACAACTATTTATACTCTTAACTGAGTACAGATCAAAAAAGGTACAAATCTGACACCTTATGAATTATGGCATGGGTATGCACCAAATGTAAAGTACTTTAGAATCTTTGGAAGTAAGTGCTACATATTGAAGGATAGTAGGAATGAAAAATTTGATGCTAAAAACAATGAGGGTATATTCCTAGGCTATTCCACAAAAAGTAAAGCTTATAAGTGTCTGAATTCTAACACTAATAAAATTGTGGAAAGTGTAAATGTCAAAGTTGATGAGTATGTAGAGAAAAATGAAGCTGACAGCAATAGAGTACTAGAAGATTATAGATCTTTTGTGTATATAGAGGAAGAAGAGGCAAGTGATAGACCTGCACCTGATGCTGAGTCTTAGGTAAGCAATGTCGAGCATCAGGATACAATGCCGAGAGAGAAGAAGAACATGCCGAGTGATAGGAAGAAGCTGCCGAGTATCAGGAAGAGGTTGCCGAGCATTCAGAATCTAAATCTGACAATCTTGTTGGAGAACCTAATGAGCAAAATGAAAGAAGAGAAAAACCTATTCTAGCACAATATGTAAGGAGACATCACAAGCCTGAACAAATTATTGGAGATAAAGATACCAAAATTTAGACAAGAAGCAAGGTAAGAGATCCAACATGTTTACTATGTGAATATGAGCCTAAGACAACAAAGGAAGCATTAGAAAATGAAGACTGGATAGAAGCAATGAATGAAGAGATTGACCAGATAGAGAAGAATGATACTTGGACTCTAGTGCCAAGACCAGAAGATAAGAATCTCATTGGGACAAAGTGGGTATTTCATAATAAGATGAATGAACATGGTCAAATCACAAGAAACAAGGCTAGGCTGGTATGCAAAGGCTACACACAAGAAGAAGGAATAGATTATGGGGAAATATTTTCCCCTATAGCAAGATTGGAAGGAGTTAGAACTTTTCTTGCATATGTTGCCTATAAAAGTTTCAAGGTATACCAAATGGATGTCAAGTCTGCATTTTTAAATGGTATATTGGAAGAAGAAGTATATATTGAACAACTAGAAGGATTTGTTGATCCAAACAGAAGACACATGGTTTGCAAACTGAATAAAGCACTATATGGATTAAAGCAAGCTCCCAGAGCATGGTATGAGAGATTTCACAACTACCTAATACAGATTGGATTCTCAAGGAAAAATGACACAAGCAATCTATACATGAAAGATGAAGAAGGTAAAGGAATCTTGTTAGCCAAAATCTTTGTAGATGATATTATATTTGGTGGACAAGATGCCTTGTGTAAGAAATTCTTAAATGAAATGCAAACTGAATTTGAAATGAGTATGTTTGGGGAGATCAAATTTTTTGTTGGTTTACAAGTATATTAGATGGAGAAAGGAATTTTCATCACCTAGTCTAAATATGTTCATGAGATACTGAAAACCTTTGGTATGGAAGACTCAAGGCCAGTAAGTACTCCCATGGCTACTGGACAGAAGTTGTCTAAGAATGATGATGTTGTAGAAGTTAACCAGACTTTGTATAGATCTATGATCGGAAAGCTATAGTATGCTATACATAGCAGACTAGATATTTCATTAGCTGTTGGGATTGTGAAAAGATTTTTTGCTAATCCTAAGGAAACTCACATGATGGCAGTTAAAAGAATCGTGAGATACTTGAAGGGAACTACTGACTATGGATTGTACTACAAGAAGCATGACAAATTTGAACTGAGAGTGTATACAGATGTTGATTGGGTAGGAAATGTAGATGATAGAAAAAGTACTAGTGGTGGAGCTTTCTTTCTTGGACAGAGATTAGTTTCCTGGACAAGCAAGAAACAAAATTGCATTTCCCAATCTACTGCTAAAGCTGAGTATGTGGCTACAGTTATCAATTGTTCAAATATGATATGGATAAAGAAATTGTTGGTAGGCATGAAAGAAGAAATCACTGAACCAGTTCTCATCTTTTGTGACAACACAAGTGCTATCAACATCTCTAAAAACCTAGAGATGCACACAAAGACCAAACACATTACCATCAAGTATCACTACTTGAGAGAACTGGTACAAGATAAAGAGGTCCACATGGAATATGTGAATACCAAGGAATAATTAGTAGATATATTCACTAAAGCTTTACCTAAAGAAGCTCATGTGGTGCAAGAGCACCCTTCTAAGGGCTCCAACCTTCTAGTTTTTGTTGTGTGAACTTCTTGCATGAAGTATGTAATTAGAATAAGAGCTTCAAGCTCATTTTTGTGTGTGTCTAGGCCTAGTCTAGGTCCTAGAAGTTCAAATGGTCTTTCCTATATAAATGGCACATTGATTCAAGGCATGTTGTCATCTTGAAATCAGTGCTTTGATAGGAGGTTTTGAGTCTTAGGTTAGTTTGGTTGAATTTGAGCACATGTGAGTGCTTTAGGAGGCTTTCATTAGAGGTCATTGAAGAATGGAGGCAAGGTTGTTTTAGGCAACAAAAGTTGCTTAAAAGTTGTCAACAACTTTTAAAAGTTGCTAAGCAACTTTTTCATGGAGATAACCTAATCTAACCTTAGCGGCTAAGAAGCCCTAACCTCACACACCTACTAAGGATAAGTCTATATAATACTTGAAAAAATCTAATGCAAGGGTTGGAGAACATATTATATGGTTCTGTACCGAAGAGGCCAATCTGAACGTTGCTGGTGTGAAATAGTCACTATTTTAGACAGTTGTAATGTGAATCTTTGTAGTTTGGAGTGTATTTTTGTGTGAGAATTCATTTTTTGTGTGTTTATCCTTCCCATGTGTGTATTAGATTAGTTCTTAGAAGTTTTGGTGTGCATTTTATTTGAGTTTTGTTCATTGTTTAGTGCTCTGCTAGTTTTGGAGAGCTTTGTACATATGGGGCTGTAGATCTTGATTCCACCGTAGACACACTATGGGACCATGGAATCTAAGAATATAGACCCTAATTTGTAACACTATGAAAGAAAGGGCCCAGCAAGAAAGTGCAAACATAGGTTTGGCAAAGCCCTAGGCAAGTTTAGCAGAGCCCGACTAGGAGCAAGCAACAGTGCAAGAGCTCTAGCAGTCAGTAAGAGAGGTTTCAAATCATGCCCTTTGGAGGGAGTCAAGATGGTTGTATGAAGGCTCAATGTTATGAAGGAGAATGTTTGGAGATCTTTGGAAAGGCACTATTGAAGACTAGGATAGTGAAGAGTCCCCCAAACCCTTAAAACCCTCAAATTTGCCAAAGGTACTGTACGACCTGTTGGAAGCCCAAGAACCCAAAAATCCTTGAGAATGGGTCATTAGGAGAAAATGTCCTTTAGAATAGGGTTGGTGATTCTTTGTGGAAAGGGTGTCAAATTCCCTATAAAACTGGAAGGAGGGCTAATTAGGCCTCTTCCTTGTAGCCCTAAAATACAAAGCAACTCCCAAATCGGGTGATGACCCAATCAAGCCAATGCATTGAAAAGGTATCAAATGCCTTGAAAACATCTTGGAACTCCTACAATTCACTACTCAAGTTTGGGAAAGAGTTGGAAGTCTAAAAGACCCTTATGAGCCTATGTAAGGGATAGTAGCCTAAGAGCAAAGCTTGTAATGTTGGTACATGAGATAGTTTAACTTGGTGGGTGGGTTAGGTAGGTCAGGGGATCCAAGGAGGAATAAGGAATCCTATAGACCATTAGTGGTGTTAGAAGAACACTAGGATCCTAGAGAGGATCAGGGGCATAGACTAAGCTAGTCTATCCTAGCCTCCCCATCATCATGAATACTTGAGCAGTTAATTAGGGGTCCTTCCCCTAACTGAGGCTGCCTAGTCAAGCTAGGAGCACTACATCAAGTGTGTTGCAAAGAACATCTAACATATTGATGTGGAGAAGGGTCACACTTTAGCAGCAACCTAGAGTTGTGAAGAGCACAACACAGTCAGAATAAGTCATAAGCAAGATGACAGAGGGAGAAATATTCTATTGAACTAAAAGGATGATATCTACATCTACAGGATATATGTTTTTTTTCTACTTGGCATTTTTGTCAAAGAGGGAGATAATGATAGATGAATACACAGAATGAGAAGGTCAAGATAGTGAGAGAAATTCAGTGGATGGCCAAGCATGGCTATTGATTTTGTATCAGAATGAAGCTAAGGATATTATACATTTCTCTGATAGATAGATAAGTTTTGGATTGTGATGCAAAGCGGGTAGCTAGAATTGCGAACAAGGACCAAACTAGTCCCTCAACAAAACCTCAAAAGGTTCAAGGTAGAAACTGCAAGAAATTTTTCAATAATGAGTGCCTCTCACACTTATCACAAGTGTAGGAAATGACTTGTTTCTAGTTTATCCCAACCTAATCTATAGGGTACTCAATCACTGAGACCTATCAAGTCTTCCAAGTCCAACTAATCACTAGTCGGCAACCAAACACTTAAGTTGTTCTGCACAAAACTTCCCCAAATGTCATAATTAGAACCAGGGGTGACCACACACTTTTCCTTGGTCTATTTAGGTTCCTAACACAAGAGCACAACTACTCATATTCAACAAAGACAACAATTTGGGCATGTTAGCCTTACCCATCCAGTTTTAGGCTTGTAGTCTTCCAGGAGCATTAATATTGATTGTAATCACACATTTCCACACAAACTTGTCAATAAATCATATATTTAGGTACCCTTTTGGGCCTAACACAACATGTTAAGGGCACAAGACCTAATTATGAGCATAATACACAATGGAATGCTGATTTTCCCTTGGGTTTAGGCCTAATTAGGCTAGATTTGCAATACAGGTACCCTGTCTGTACACCTAATTCCAAATCCAACACTAGTATCATGTGAGGGTACATAAAAGTCTTCTTGATACCAAGGTGTAGGGCCTGGTGATTTTCCAATAGTGAGTTGTGTGGACTAGTGTCTGAATTCTGAAGGTGCACACATAGAGATGTATACCTAGGGCATCATGGCAAAGTCATTTCCCTACAAATTACCACCTCTAACCTGCATAGTTTGGAAGTGCTTAGATAAAACATGAATTCCATCAAGGGGCATCAGATTCTCATGGTGGAATTGATTAGAATACACAAAACCAATTGGAACCCTAGTCCAGGGTCTTAATCCGGAAAACCCAGGGAAAAACTTGAACAACTTTCAATTTGTAAAGGATCGGCACATGCGATCAAACACAAGTAAAGAAAACTCATAGAAGTAATTGAAACTATCATATTTTCATGCTCAAGCCTTGTACACATCCGTACAAACTTTCTGATAATCAAATTTGTAGAGAAATGGTTATATTTTATTGATTCAAATTGCCAAATTACATATTCTTCTCCTTCCACCTACATGTCAGGGCTTATGAAGGTGTCTCCCATTAGTTACAACTTAATTTCAAACCATATGACCATTGGGGGCTTTGGTTACAACTTTTGGCAAAAGTTGTCAAAGTTGTTAAGCAACTTTTACAACATTTTTGCAATTTTTGCATACTAGGAGACTAGACTTGGTCTAGACCTAATCTATTGATCCAACATGGATCTAAAGAATTAAAAACATGAAAAATAACAAAATCCTAAGTTTCTAGGCCATTTGACTACCTTTGACCATAGTTGACCAAGGGCTTATAGTTATGCCAATCTTGGAACTAGGTCTTACAACTTGGTCTATATGCCTAGGTGGAAGATCTATCCTAACTAGATGTCCTTAGGACTTTGATGAACATTATTTGTTAAGTTTATTATGGGTTCTCCTGAACCATACTCCCCTTGAGTTTTAAAACTCAATTTCCTACTTGAGGTTACGTGTTCCACCGAAGTCCCATGTTGTTTGATCTGGTCTTCAGTCAGCCAAGTTGCATCTATGTTGGGGAGCCCTTTCCATTTGACTAAGTATTGCATATACTTCTTGGTTCTGGTTTGCTTCAGCAACTTGGTGTCCAATATTTCTTCCAACTCTATGGGTTTTCTTTGAGGGAGATTTGTGACATAGTCTTCATCATTGATGTTTGTTTCCTCACCTTGTTCACTTGTTAAACCTGTTGTAGCTTTGTAGGGGGTGAGGTCTGCAACATTGAATACTGGAGAGATTTGCAAGGTTGGGGGAAGAGAAATCTCATAAGCATTCTCACCCATTTTGTTGAGTATACTGCAAGGTCAAAATTTCTTCATATGAAGTTTAGAGTATCTGCCCTTAGGTAGCCTCTCTTTCCTCGAAAATGCCCAAACCTTGTCTCCCACTTTGAAGTGGATATCCCTTCTTCTCTTCTCAGCATGTTCCTTGTACTTCAAACTAGATCTTTTCAATTCTTCTTTGACCTCATGCTACACCTTTGTGATGATTTTTTCCAGTTCTTAGCCTTGAGCACTGACCTTGAAGTCAGATGGTAGTTCTATCAGGTCTAATGGTCCTTTGGGATGAAGACCATATACTGCTTGGAATGGAGTTTTTCCAGTTGACCTATTCATGGAATCATTAAATGCAAACTCTACCTAGGGTAGGAGTGTATCCCAACTGTAAGCATATTGTTTAGTTAGACATCTTAGGAGATTTCCTAAGGATCTATTTACTACTTTAGTCTACCCAGCCATTTGTGGGTGATAGATAGAGCTATAGGTAAGATTTGTTCCCAATTTCTTGAAGAGTGTCCTCCAAAAATGGCCTTGGAACTTTACATCCCTTTCAGATACAATTGTCTAAGGTAGACCATGGATCCTAACTACCTCTTTGAAGAAAAGATGAGCAATGTGGGAAGCATCATTTGTGCTTTTACATGGTACAAAATGGACCATTTTACTAAACCTATCCACTATTACAAAAACATTGTCAAAGCCTTACTTTGTTTTAGGCAACCCCATTAAAAACTCCATTGAGATGGACTCCCATGGTCTAGAAGGAATTGGTAAGGGTTGATATAGTCCTTGATTAGTTGACACACCTTTAGCTTGCTGACATATTGTGAAAGTTTCTATGAACTTCTTAACATCATTGTTCATTTTAGGCCAAAAATAACTTCTCATTACCATGTCTGTTGTCTTATCAATGCCAAAGTGACCTCTTAGGCCACCATAGTGCCTTTCCCTGATTATATTTGTCCTCATCAAACATTTTGGTATACATAGTTGAGCTCCTTTGAATAGGAGTCCATTTTGAATCAGATATTCAGAAAAGTCAGTATGGTATCTTCCAACCATCTTTGTACAAATTTGATATATCTCTACAAAATTAGGGTCATCGGGGTATAGGTTCTTGAGAGACTCAACTCCCACACTTTGTAGTTGTATTTATTCAATCAGACCAACCCTTCTGCTAAGGGCATCAACAACTTTGTTTGTTACACCCTTCTTGTGCTTAATGTTGAAGGTGTAGGCCAACAACTATTCTACCCATTTCAGATGTCTGACAGAGATTTTTTCTTGTGAATTAAGGAAACTTAATGCATGGTTATCAGTGTATACCAAAAATTCCTTTGGGATCAAATAGTGTCTCCATTTCTTGAGGGCTTGGACCATGGCATAAATATCTAGGTCATATGTAGAGTATTTCCTTTTGGCCTCATTTAGTGTCTCTGAGAAAAAGGCAATTGCTTTACCTTCCTCACTTAGGACTGCACCTATAGCCAAATTGCTAGCATCTATCTCCACAATGAAGACTTTGTTGAAATCAGGGAGGACCAAGATAGGATATTGGGAAACCCTATTCTTCAAGTATTGGAATGCATCATTTTCTTCTTTTGTCCACATAAACTTAGTTTTCTTTCCTCCTTTAATGGTTTCAAGCATTGGTGCACACACATGACTAAAATTTTTTATGAACTTTCTATAGAAAGTTGCAAGTCCATGGAAGCTTCTTACATCACCTTGATTCTTTGGTGGAGGCCAATTGATGATTGCTTCTACCTTCTTAGGGTCCATCTTGAGGGTACCTTGTGAGATCACAAATCCTAGGAACACAAGTTCCTTCCTCATAAACATGCACTTCTCCAAGTTGATTACCAACTTGTGTTGATGAAGTCTTCTTAATACCTATTCCACATGATCAAGATGGTCTTCCTTTCTATGACTAAATATTAGTATGTCATCAAGGTAAACAACAAAAAAATTTCTAATAAAATCGATGAATATCTCATTCATAAGCCTCATAAAAGTGCTAGGGGCATTGCTTAAGCCAAAGGGCATTACTAACCATTCAAATAAACATTCAGTAGTCTTGAATGTTGTTTTCCATTCATCTTGTAGTTTGATCCTAACTTGGTGGTATCCAGACTTTAAGTCTATCTTGGTGAAGTAGCAAGCACCTCCTAGTTGATCCAATAGATCCTCAATCCTTGGCATGGGGAATCTATACCTTATTATGATCTTGTTGATGGCTATACTATCAGTACATAATCTCCATTTTTCATCCTTTTTAGGGGCTAGAACTGATGGTACTACACATGGACTAAGACTCTTTTCAATGAGTCCTCTTTCCAATAGTTCTCCAACTTTCTTTGAAATCTTTGCATACTGCAATGGTGTCATTTTATATGGGGCCTTATTAGGTAGAGAGGAACTAGGTATTAAGTCAATTTGGTGACTGATATCTCTTAAGGGAGGGAGGCTTGTGGGTAGGTCACTAGCAGTGACATCTTTGTACTTTTCCAGTAGTTTCATAGATTCTCTTGGTATAGGATATTTTTTATCAGAATTCATGTTGTCTTTGGGTTTGGAGATTAGGACAAAGGCTCTAGTATTAGGTTCCTTCAATGTTTTTAACATTTCTTTCTCTCCCATGATGATGACAGTAGGTTCTTTTTCAGACTTTCTATCAGGCATGGGCTTCATGGTAAAAGATTTCCCATCCTTGGTGATGGAGTAGGTGTTCTTCCTACAATGGTGTATGGAATCTACATCAAATTTCCAAGGCCTTCCTAGAAGGATGTGTGAGGCATCCATTTCAACCACATCACAAAGAAATTTTTCCTTAAAGTCTGCTATTGAGAACTCTATCCATGCTTGTTTTGTTACTAGAGTTTGTTGGTCTTTTGTTAGCCAAGAGATGTGATAGGGCCAAGGGTGTGGCTTCTTAGGGAGGTTTAACTTTTGAACCATTTCACAAGATACAAGATTTTCAGTTGAACCAGAATCTATAAGTAGATTACATGCCTTTCCATGGCATTTGATCTTTGTCCTGAAGAGGTTCTTCCTTTGTGGAGGCTCTTGGTTTTGTGGCACTTGAAGGAAGACCTACCTCATCATCAAACATACTCCTTCCTTTGGTTCCAAGTCTCTAGTGTCAGCATTGTCTTCTTGTTTATCTTCTTGGATAAGTTGTGCTCTCCTCTCATGTTGATTGTTATTCCTCTTCTCAGGGCACCTTCCTGCATGATGTCCCATCTGATTGCAATAGAAACATTTCAATGGTCCATTACCTCTTCCATATTTTTTTCTTCCTCTATTGAAGGGCCTCCTTCCTCTATAGTTTCCTCTTGAATTTGAGTCACTATTTTCTTTGTCTCCTTGGTCAGGGGTGGTGCTGCTGCTGCTGCCACTATTATTCCCATTATCATTACTCTTCCCTTTTCCAAACTCCTATTTTATTTTCCATTTCTCCTCTACCTTGAGTGCCACTTGATAGCACTTATTGAATATGGTAGGGCAGTGTAGGCTTAGTTCCTCTTGAATGGATACCTTCAAACCATTCATGTATCTTGCTAGTTTTTCTTCCTCATCTTCTACCACATTTGTCTTCATACACAATTTTAGGAACTCCTCAGTGTATGAGCCTACATACATGTCTTTTTTCTTTAAACTTTGCTTCCTCCTATGGATTTGTACCCCATAATCTTTAGGTACATATGTTTCTTTGAATAGGGCTATCATCTTGTTCCATGAGTTGATCATGCTCTTTCCATTCTTCACCCTCTCTGTTTGGATGAAGTTCCACCAAGCTAGGGCTGCTCCCTTCAACTTGGATCTTGCTATCTTTACCCTTTTCTTTTCAGGGATATCCTCACATTCAAACAATGTTGTCAAAGCCTCTACCCAATCCAAGGCTAAATCTACATTCATCTTGCCATTGAAGACCGGAAAGTCTATCTTTTCCTCCATGGTTCTTATCCCCATGGAATTTAAGGCATAAATGAAAGGCCTTTGGTCTGTAGGGATGTTTTTATTAGGATCATCTTCCTCCTCTTCACTCCCTTCTTCATTTTCAAACCTATCTTCTTTATCCTTATCTACCTTCTTCTCAAGCTCTTGGAGCCTCTTTGTTAGGGCTGCATTCACTGCCTTTTGTTCTCTCACTACCCTTGCTAGTTCCATGTTGGTAACCCTTAAAAGAATATCTTCATCCTCAGGAGTAGACATGGCTCTGATACCACTTGATGTAAAGCGGGAAGTCAGAAGCATGAACAAGGACCAAACTAGTCCCTCAACAAAACCTCAAAAGGTTCAAGGTAGAAACTGCAAGAAATTTTTCAACAATGAGTGCCTCTCACACTTATCACAAGTGTAGGAAATGACTTGTTTCTAGGTTATCCCAACCTAATCTATAGGTTAATCAATCACTGAGACCTATCAAGTCTTCCAAGTCCAACTATTCACTAGTCAGCAACCAGACACTTAAGTTGTTCTACACAAAACTTCCCCAAATGTCATAATCAGAACTAGGGGTGACCACACACTTTTCCTTGGTCTATTTAGGTTCCTAACACAAGAGCTCAATTTCTCATATTCAACACAGACAACAATTTGGGCATGTTAGCCTTACTCATCCAGTTTTAGGCTTATAGCCTTCCAGGAGCATTAATATTGATTGCGATCACACAGTTCCACACAAACTTGTCAATAAATCATATATTTGGGTACCCTTTTGGGCCTAACACAACATACTAAGGGAGAAAGACCTAATTATGAGCGCAACACACAATGGAATGCTGATTTTCCCTTGGTTTTAGGCCTAATTAGGCTAGATTTGCACTACAAGTACCCTGTCCGTACACCTGATTCCAAATCCAACACTTGGATCATGTGAGGGTACATAAAATTCTTCTAGATACTAGGGTGTAGGGCCTAGTGATTTTCCAATAGCGAGTTGTGTGGACTGGTGTCTAAATTCTGAAGGTGCACACATAGAGATGTACACCTAGGAAATCATGGTGAAGTCATTTCCCTGCAAATTACCACCTCTAACCGACATAGTTTGGAAGTACTTAGAAAAAATGTGAATTCCACCAAGGGGCATCAAATTCCCATGGTGGAATCAATTAGAATACACAAAACCAATTGGAACCCTGGTCCAGGGTCTTAATCCGGAAAACCCGAGGAAAAACTTGAACAACTTTTGATTCATAAAGGATCAGCACAAACAAAAGTAAAGAAAATTCATAGAAGTAACTGAAACTATCATACTTTCATGCTCAAGCCCCGTACATGTCCATACGAACTTTTTGATAATCAGATTTACAAAGAAATGGTTATATTTTATTGATTCAAATTGCCAAATTACATATTCTTCTCCTTCCACCCACCTGTCAAGGCTTATGAAGGTGTCCCCCATTGGTTACAACTAAATTTCAAACCATATGACCATTGGGGGCTTTGGTTTCAACTTCTGGCAAAATTTGTCAAAGTTGTTAAGCAACTTTTACAACATTTTTGCAATTTTTGCATACTAGGAGACCAGACTTGGTCTAGACCTAATCTATTGATCCAACATGGATCTAAAGCATTAAAAACATGAAACATAACAAAATCCTAAGTTTCTAGGCCATTTGACCACATTTGACCATAGTTGACCAAGGGCTTATAGTTATGCCAATCTTGGAACTAGGTCTTACAACTTGGTCTATATGCCTAGGTGGAAGATCTATCCTAACTAGATGTCCTTAGGACTTTGATGAAAATTATTTTTTAAGTTTATTGTGGGTGCTCCTGCACCAAATTGGTTGGTAATTCATGTGATATTCATATGGTGTTGCCATCAATGCCAAGGAGGGAGATTGTTGGAAACTACAATTGATATAATTATTGTATTGTCATTGATGTCAAACCTTAATTGGTAAGACTATTGCTATTTAAGAAAGTACTATATCTATTTGAGTGTTGCTAAGGGGATAGGAAAGGTTGGTAACAACAGCACCTAAGGAAAGGTTGAGTTATCTTGATACTTCAATGAGTACTTGATTATGTGGCACAATGATAAGACAATGTATTGTTTATCTTAGTAAGAATGAATACTAAACTGGGAGGCTTAATCGAGCATAAGTGAAGAAATCTAGTTTAAGCTAAGTGTTGTTTGTGTCAACTAAGCTAGTGAATGATGAGTAAAAATAGTGTTGACCGAACACCAATTAATTGCCAAGGAAGATAGTGTTAGCTGAGGAAATAGTTTAAGTGGTGACCGAACTTTCCAAAGAAGATCGAGAAGTTGGACATAGTATTGACTGAGCGTTGTTATTTTACATTTGTTGAAGAATTCAAATTTTTAGTAGACATCATTGAATTCTTGAATTATGTAAAACATGTTGACTTTATTTATTGATTGTATGAAAGCATTTAATGCACTATAAAATGTTTTATTGTAAATCTTTAAGAGATTTGAGATATTTCAAAAAGATAAGCTGAAGAACATAATGTAGGATGGATTCAATGAATCTAACCTAACCCTAAGATCTATGAAGGAGATTAAGAGGAAAAAGATGTATTGACCTAATAGAGGTAGTATTAAGGAAACCTAAGCGAGAGGTTGAATATAGAGAGAAAGAAGTGAATGTTGGAAGTATTGTTATTAACTGTCTAAGCAGAAAAGGCTGAAGGAGAAGTGTTGTGATCACTTGAAGGGTTCTGAGTAGATCAGTGATGGAGATGGAAAAGGTTCACAGTCAGTAAGCCAGCATATGTGTACGGAATTGGATCTAATATTTGCAAAGTGAGTTGTATGTTTCTCAGATCAATATTACTACTACTTTCTAACCATTGTAACAGTCAAAATCCTTTTAGCAGAGGTTGACCTAATAGTCATAGGTATAAATCCTTTGAACAAGGTTGCATTCTAATGGAGTGTATGTAAGTCCTATAACAAGGTGCACTTTTAAAAGAGTGGTTGAAATCCTTTAACTGGGTCACACCTGACAGTGTGTTTGTAACCTTTGACAGGGTTGGCTTTTCACCGAGCTCACTTCAAAAGAGTGAACATAATAGTAACATGTTACAAAGTGGTTTTTCCCAAATTGGGTTTCCACTATAAATCCTGGTGTTAATACTTGTGTGAATGTTTTGATTTGAACATTTCTGTATTTTACAAGTTAGGTGCTATTGGATTAGTTGACTACACTATTATATGTTTCTGTTATGCAATCAGTAATGACCGAGTAGGTGTTGGTTATTAGATCTGATTTGTTGAAGAGTTTAAAAGTTTGTTTTATACATCTAGACCTAAAACAACTGATTCATCCCCCCTCTCTATTGTTCTAAATCATATTAACAGTATACACTGGCCAAGTTTTGGAAACACCTTGTTGGAGTAATTTTTGTGAGGACACACCACAAAACTTTGAGATATTTCCTAGAGAAGATAGAATTGAATGAGTGACAACATAAATGGGTGAGAAAAATCCAAACATATGATATTGACATTAAATATGTGAAGGATAATAAGAATGTGGTGGATAAAACACTATCAAGAAGATTGTGTTACAAGTAGTAGTTGTCGTTGCACCAAAAGATCAACCTATTAATGCCTGATATAATAGCTAGACTTATAGAAGACACATGAGGTAGTTAATCCATGTCATGAATCTCAACGGGAGCACTGACCATTTTTCCAACAATCTCCCCCTCAGCATTACCCGAGGGGATTCAAACCTATGACCAAGCTCTAATACGACTTGTTATAAGTAGTAGTTGTCATTGCACCAAAAAATTGACTTATTAATTCCCAATACAACTAGTAGACTTATAGAAGACATAGGAGGCGGTTAAGCCATGTTGCAAATCTCGAGGGGAGTGCTGACCATTTTTCTAATAGATTATACATATGTTCATTGTCGCAAGTTTTAGTAGATTGGAAGGCTCACCTGTTAGTCAAGTACTCCAAGAACACCTTTTCTTGCCAATTGATGGATGGTCAAATATAGGATGATAGGTGATGAGAGCTATTTATGTATCATTTTCTACCATATTTTATCATTTTTATTACACCTTCATACCCATTTCCACATTCCATTTCCATTTTGTATCATCCCATTTAGCTACCTTTATGTTATTTATGGTTACACATGTATAAGAGGTATTTAATATAGTTTTGAGATTAAATTATGAAAAAAATTATAGATTATCTTTATTAATAAGTATTGTTATTTTATGCCTTGGAATATATATCTTGTAGCATTCTTGCTATCACCTTCTATGAAGGAACCTTATTATCATCCATTATTGCCATGTGGACTCTTGTCACATCATTTTAGGGCATTAATCCTTCCAACAATATTGACCAAGGAATATGTTGAGTAAAAAACTATGATAAGAATATATTTTTTTCAATCTTGGAGGTAATCAAAATTCAAGCATTTGCTATTTCTTACATGTTGTAACAAATTTTTCCCTAGCTAAAAATAAAAACAATCAATTTTGTGTAGTACTTTGCAGGTAGATGAGGAGGAATATGGAAAATACAAGACATGGTTTTTGTCCAGAACGGGCCCAATTAAGTTTCCTCATGATAAAATCTTTAGAAAGTGATGGATGTGAAAGTTACAAGTGGTTTTATAGACGTAATATTTCTATATTTACTATTGAGACTGGGGTCTATTTTCTACTCATTGTTATAAAAGATCTATTCTTTATTTGTGGATGGTAACAAAGGCTTTACATGAGCCTTTCCTTCTCATTTTATTAGCAATAGGTCAAGAGAAATTATTTATTATTTTTGTTATGAAATTGGCATATAAATATGCATTCTATGTAAACTAGTGGGGAGACTGAATTGAATATACTAGACATTGTTTTTGGAAGAATTATTATGAAGTTCATTTTAAGAATTCTCTGAGATCATGTTCTGTTGGTTTACTGGGAGGAAGAGTGTCCACTCCTTTGTTGTCGGATGAATGTATTTTTTTTTAGTATGGTGTGTGACTTCAATATTTTTTGCATTATTTTAATAATGTATCATGATTATCATTGATTCTTGTAAATAATTTTGTAATTGATTCTTGTAAATAATTGTAGTTGATTTTAGTTATATATTCATTTAGATTAAATTAGTTGTTATAATTTTTGTGTGAATTAAATATGTTGTTGATTTGAGTTGTATTCTTTTGCTTTGGATTTAATGAATTTGGTAATTGGTGTTTTGTTTTAGAATTCATTGTGTGTGTGGATCTTGTCACCAGGAAGTGATAGTTCTTGTTGCCAATTTTATTTGGATTTACAATAGGTTTTATTTTTATAGCTACATTCATCCCCACTCATCTCATGACTTTCACCCCTTGATGGCATATTGCTTAGACACCTTTCACAAGTTTATGCCCTCGGATTGACACGCATAGACCAAGCTAAAATTCATTAGAAAGAATTAAATATTTCTTATTCTTTACCCAATTTTGGCCTATCTTTTTGGCATCATTATCGAGGAAGAGGTGTCAAAGGTAGGTTAGCGCGATGAGTTGAGTTAAGACCATTATGACGCAATTATCGACCATGTTTAGATGATTAACCTTGGTTTTCTTTGTTTTAAATCATATAGATGCATTATTTGAGGTAGATCTTAGAAATTAAAGAAACATTTATATATTCATTAAATGTTGTAAGGCTGATAAGAAGAAGTAATATTGAAGAAAACACACAAAAATATTTAAAATGTTGCATTTTAGAGGTAGTCCAGGAACTTCAATATTCATGAAAAAATGGTTTAAAACTGGAAGGAATCCTACAAATTCTGAGGTAGGGGAACAATAGTAGGAAGGGGGAGCATCAGGTGAGGGCTCTACCAAATAATCAAATGAGGACAAGGACCTAGATGATGCTCATTCCCGAGGTGAAGGACCAGATTCTGTAGAAATTATTGCTAAGTTTTCCTCTATTCAGAGTGCTAGTAATGATTTTACTAGATTCCCAACTAAAGGGAATTGGTCTTCTTTATGTGAGGTTAAGCCTACAGGAAAGTTTTCCTTTCCCTGTGTTAACAATACTTCTGAGCCAGATAAGGGATTTTTTAACATTTCACTCCCTGGTCCCCTTGTGGACCATATTGCTTCCAACATGGCGCTAACCCTGGTTGGAAAATTTACTGGGCCTAGGCCTAATATTGATATGGTTAGAGTCTTTTCTACTAGAAAATGGAAGCTTAAGGGGAAAGTAGATATTGCGGCTATGTCGAAGTGATTTTTCTCCTTCATTTTTTCAAGTATGGAAGATCTATCCAGAGTTCTATGTGGAGGACCCTGGATGTTCGGCAAATCATTATTGGCTCTTCAAAAATAGGAAACTAATTTCTATCTTATAAATGTAGATATGTTTGAAATGGCCCCAGTGTGGGTTCATTTCCCTAGTCTTCCCCTAGAATATTGGTACGAGGATATCTTTGCGGGTCTAGCAGGGGTCTTTGGAGAACTTTTATCTAAAGACCTAATGATAGTAGCTAAGTCTAGGCTCTTTTATGCAAGAATCTTTGTTAATATCCATCAAAAGGTGGATTTACCTAAAGTTATCTCAATAATGTCTAAGTTGGGAAAATATATCCAATCAGTGAAATATGAATCTATCCCATTTTCTTGCTTCACATATAAAAAAGTTGGCCACTAGGCAAAACAATGTTCGATGAAACCTTAGAAGGAAAAATGAAACCAAGGAAAAAAGAGAGCCTAGAAAAGAATGGAAGGAAAAAACTAGTGTGGTAGAATCATACCCTAAGAAATCTGGAACACTTCATCTAGAAGGTAACAAGGAAGGAAAAGAAAGTATTGAGAAACTAGAAGAAGTAGGAAGGAAGGTGTTTCTCCTATAGACTATAATGAGGAAAAGGGCATCAATGGTCCAGTAGAAACCTTGAATGTAACTGAGATCCTCTCAAATGTGGAAAGAGTTGTGAAAGAGAACTAATGTGGTCCCTCAAGACTCCTTCAAGAGTCAACCAATGACCAAAATATAACACCTTTTAAGAGTCCAAAAGAGGACAGTTTTGGGATTATGGATACTGTTGTATTACCGTGTATCAAGATGGGGAACTCTTTTGCTCCTCTAGGCCTTAACCCAGGTGATATTGTTGTGAAAAAAAGTCATTCTAAAGTAATTGAAGAAGAAATATTAACTTCCTTGGTGAATCTATGGAGAGAAGATAGTCTGGAAAACTATTTAGTATCATGGGAAAATCAAGAAGTACCCTGGATTGAGGTTAATGACAAAAAAAAGTCTAAAAACTCTTCTAAAAAAGGAGGAGGGCATCAAAGCTATACTTATAGATTAGAAAAGAAACAAGATAGAAACCCCCAAGGAGGGGTTCAGATAAGAAGGCAACAGAAAGAAGATATGGGAACATCCAAAGGAGAAAAGAGAGGAATAATATCTCTCAAAAATTCTCGTGAGTAGGAAGTGAAACAGAACATAGTGGATGGTTGACAGCTTACCATCCCTGAGATATGCTCTCCAATGTTATAAATGAAGATCATATCTTGGAACATTAGAGGACTGAACAATCCTCATAAATAGGATGTATTGATAAATTTGGTTAGAGATAGTAAACCTGACATTTTCTTATACGAGAAACTAAAATGCTCAGAGAAAAAGTGGAAAAAATTCATCATTTTAAGAATGGAGGTTGTATAGGAGGTGATTCTGATGGTGCTTCACATGGTGTGGTCATTTTCTAGAATAAATAGACCATCAACTACACCTTTTGGTCTAGTGAGAAGAATATTATATTAGTTAGAGTTAACCATTTAAAAGATAATTTTACTTGGAACTTGATGAATATTTATGCTCCCAATACCATAAACTGTAAATTGAAATTTTGGCAAAGGCTGGAAGAGATCCGCAATAATTTTCTGGAAGAAAGCTACATGGTTATGGAATATTTCAATACCCGATGATAAAATGGGTGGTATCCCTTCCCAAATGGATAGCATAATAGATCTGATGGAATACATCAATGATGAAGCATTTTTGGATGTTGAGCTGGAAGGAATTTCCTATACATGGTCCAATAGAAGAATAGGTAATGATCTTATCTAGGTCAAACTGGATAGATCCCTATTATCTCTTGACTAGATATCTAGGTACTCCTACTCCTTATCTTATTTTTTGAGAATAGGTTTTGATCATTTTCCTATATCTCTAAATGCTAACCTGATCAATGAGAAAAAGAATATTCCATTTCAGTTTGAAAAAATGTAGATGGCTCACCCTAAATTGAAAGATAGTATAGAAAACTAGGGGAACTTCAATCAAGATGAGGGATCCATGTATAGAATTAGTAAAAAATTGAACACTATCAAAAGGAAAGTCAAAATTTGGGACAAGGAGGTTTTTGGGGACATATTCCTATCTAAAGGTAGGATGTAGATTGAAATAAAGGAAATTCAAGAGAAAATCCAAAATGAAGTTCTCTCTAAAGAACTCAAAAGAATGGAAAACTCTCTACTGGATGACTTTCATAACATTATTTCTAAGGAGGAATCCTTTTGGAGACAAAGATCTAGAGCTCTATGGCTCAAAGAAGGGGACAAAAATACAAGATTCTTTCATATGACTACTATGAAGCAGAAAGTGATCAACGGGATCTCTAGCTTGTTAACAAATGGTAATACTATCAAAAAAGAGGAAGATATCAGAAAATAGATTTTTTTCTTCTCCTCTTCCCTGTTAAAAAAAGAGGACAACTTGGCCCTACCTGATTAGGAATAAATTCTCATTGCTATCCCTCAACTAGTGGATGTTAGAACTAATAAATTTCTTTAAGCAAATTCTTCGGATAAGGAGATTAAGAATGCTTTTTTTTTTTTTGAAGGGGAGAATTCACCTGGCCTTGATGGGTTTCCTATCTTCTTCTTTTAGCAATTCTGGGAAATTCTTGGCAAAGATGTGCAGGCTGCAGTTAAGGAGTTTTTTGGAACTAAAATTCTCCTCATGGAACTCAATGCAACTTTTTTGGTGTTAATCCGTATAAATCCTAGAGCTAATTCAGTTGACACTTTTAGACCTATTAGTCTTTGTAACTCCTTCCCTTTATTATTTCTCCCTAGTAGAAAAATTTTATCCCTGGAAGATAGATTTTGGACTCCATTATTGTTTCCCACGAAAATATTCATTCATTGGAAGCAGTGAAAAAACAAGGATTCCTAATGAAATTAGACTTGTCCAAAGCATATGACAGGTTTGACTAGAAGTTCTTATAGGAAGTTCTATGTTCTTTTGGTTTTGATAGCAATGTCATCAAACTTATTGTTCAATTGGTTTCTACTGTCTCCTCTTCTTTTATTGTAAATGGAGATTCTTCTAAGTTTTTTAGACCTTCTAGAGGCCTCAAACAAGGTGATCCTATTTCTCCTATCTTGTTTTCTATCCTTGTTGAATTCTTATGAGGATATATTAATAAATTAGTAGGAGAGGTTTTATTTATGGTCTCCAGCCTTCTACCAGATCTTTTTGCTCCCATGAGAAAATTTTTAATGATACGCTCATTATGGGGGAGGCCACAGTGAAAGAAGCCATAAATTTAAAGAAAGCTTTCACTACTTATACTATAGTGTCTGGCCAACTCAACAATTGGTTTAAAATTTCCATTTTCTTTTTGAATACTCCCCTTGAGAAACAAAGAAAGATCTCCAAAATTTTAGGGTGCAATATTGGAAGCCTCCCCTCCTCTTATTTGGGATTACCTTTATGTACTAAACCTCCTGAGAGTTTTTGGAATTCTATTATTAATAGAAACAACAACAAGTTGGATGGTTGGAAAGGGGTGATTTTGATTAACTCAGGGAAACTCCAACTTCTAAAACTAACTCTTCAAAATATCCTAGTTTATGCATTGAGTCTTTTCAAGATTCACCATAAATTTTCTATGTTTATTGAAAAAATCCAGAAAAGATTCATATGGTCAGGAGTGGAAGAAAAGAAAAGGTTTAGTCTAGTTGCCTAGAAAAATGTCTATAAACCCAAAAATAGAAGAGGGCTTGGCCTGAGATCTATTAAAATTGTTAACAAAGCCCTCATGGCTAAATAATTATGGATAATTATGGGGACCAAAAAACATGGAATGGAATCATAAGAAATAAATATCTCTTTAATTCTAGTACCATGAGGATTATATTATGAATGGTGATAATCTAAATGGCTCTTACATTTGGAATAGTATAAGTTTTGCCAAAGATATCATCATTATAGGGAAGAGATGGAAGCTATGGGATGGAAGGATAATTGATTTCTGGGAAGACAGTTAGATTCAAAAAGATCCTCTATAAAGCAGTCAAGATTGGAAACAAGCTATTGAACTTTGTAAAGATATTTTTGCGGATAAAGTAAAGGATTACTGGCAAGAAAATAAATGGAAGAATCTTGGAGAAATAGACAAAAGATTCATCTCCCTCCAGCATGAAATGAAAACCTAGTGTATTGAGGATAACTCCCAAGATAAAATTATCTGGGCCCCTAAGCCTGATGATATTTATATGGTTTCTTATGCTTGTAATATTTTTACTATGAGGGAGGCAAAACCTCTTTTCTCACAAGTTTGGTATAAGTTTCTTGTTAATATATATTGTCTTTGTATAGAAGAAGCTAAAACTTGTGATCATATCATGTTGTAATGTACCTATACCTGTAGAGTCTGGGATCTAATCCTTAAAAAATAAAATCTTTGTTGGTTTTTTCCTCTTATATGGCAGGACTTTGTCAACCAATGGAGCTACCCATTTTCAAATGACCTGGCTAAAAAGTTTTGGAAGCTCATTCCTCCCCATTTCTACTGGCATATCTGGAAGGAAAGAAAGAACAAAATTTTCAGGGAGAAACACTCTAAACCAGAATTAGTTGGTAACTACATTTGTAGATGGCTGGAGAAAAATTTCATTTCTATAATAAACAACAATAATACTAAGAATACTCCCTAAATATCTAAAGAGAATATAAGAGAATGGCATTTTACTACTCTTTAATCCAATTCATGTCATCTGAGATCTACCACCATGTATATTTCCCCTCTGAGTGAATGGGTCAAGGCTAATTTTGATGGGGTGTCAAAAGGAAACCTGGGAATAATAGGTGGAGGTGGAATCATAAGAGATTGGAAGGGAACCTGTGTTGGTGCTATTGTTGTGTTAGGATTGAGTAATACTGAGAGGGGGGTGAATCAATGTTATGAAACTTTATATTAAACTTTAACCAATTCCAAATAAACAATATGATTTTAGAAATGAAAATAACATAAATAAATAATACACAACTCGTAACACCATTATTTATTTTTGATGAAACCCTGGCCAAGGGAAAACCCAGGTGGGGATGGTACACACAACTATGCACTAAAATATAATATCCCTATTAGGAGATGAGTATTACATAGTAAATTTCCTTGTTAGAGGAATATCAACCCTATTAAAGGTATACAAAAACCCTGTTAAAGGTATAGTGAGCTTACGGCTCTTACAAACAATATTTTGGTTACAAAGAGTTCTCAAGAGTGAACAAAACAAGCATTGTCTATGCTTTGATAGTTCCAATTTTACTTTCAATCACTGATCCCTCATCTTCCTTCAATAATTACTGATATCCCAATCTTGAATCCATAATTCATACATCATGTATATCACTTTCACAAAACACTCTTCATTTATATGTATTTTGTTATTCAGGCATCTCTCAAATATAATAAAACATAATAATTAATAATGTAAATAGTAAATACTAAGTCGACAATCTTGTATTACCAAAGTGTCAACAATCCACAATATTTATATAACTTATCACGTTACCATTCCATCTTACATTCCCTTAATCATCATGACTGTTCATATGCCTTGTTTCACTATTCCTCTGTCTTCGCATGTCTTCATATCACTGTAACTTTCTGATATTGATACCAAATCACAAGCGACCTTAACTAAAGTTCATATAAATCCCAAAATGTCTTCCTCTAAGCTCGCAAGCTATCATCTATCATATACTATCTTCGATGTCCAAAATAGTTTGACAGTACTCTGTAAATCCTATTCCATAGTCATTTTCAAGACTGTATCTTCAACACTCATAATTAACTTCATGTGATCACCATATCATATTTGTTTCCATAAATGACAACCCTCAAGTGCTTCATAATTCTCATAAAATGTCACTTTCCAACAATCTCTCCCTTTGGCATTGATGGCAACACTTAGCAAAAATGACTAAGTTTCCAGAACACTAACTATACTCTTCCCTCTTATTTTTCTTTTCTATATACATATATATATTCTCTTCTTCTTTTTTATTTACTCTTTTCCTTTTTTTTCTTCTTCTCTTCTTCTCCCCCTTTGACATCAATGGCAAATGTATACTCAAAATTGTAAAATTTTACAAAAATGTAGGACTTAGTTGTTAGATTTGACAAACGCAAATCATCCCAAGAACACCTGCATGCAAGACTGTCACAAAGAAGAAGCAAAAAGACTAAAGCTATGGCGGCCAAAAGGCCAGAGACTGCAAAACCATGTTGCAAGAAAAAATCTTCTATTAACGATGATGAAAATAATACAATCTCCTTATTGAAATGAAAGAAGTGAATCCTTATAAAAGGAAACACGAAACCCTAAAGGCTAAAACCCTAAAGAATTATAAAGCGCCTAAGTGAAACTTAAGCCTAGAGTATGATAAACTAATAATTAAATGATTTAATTATTAGCTAACATAAGACTACTCTAACACCCCCCCTTAAGTGTAACTTAGGGAGAAGCAAAAAAAGCTAAACTACTGCAGAAAGCAGGAAAGATGGGTCCCGACAACTAGGCCTGATCAGGTACCCAAACATAAAGCAAAAGATGTCCCAGAGAAAGGAACAAGAAGAGAGCAAGAAACTCCTCCGAAGCATGTCTGAAAACTCTGTCAGAAGATACTGCTGGAACCCCCACTGAAGTGCATGACCAGGTAGAGAAGACAAGTGTCTGAAGAGCTGATCAATCGAACCAGGAAGCAATAGAACCAACAGGTGAACCCCCCCATAATGCTGAACGGGGTGACAGGAACACTGAAATGCAATGCCAGAAACATCTGCAAGAAGAAGAAACAGGAACACCAACAGTGCAACAGAAGCACACACACAGGATAAAGGGCGGTGTCATAGACACAGTCTACATGGGCTAATGTCGTGGAAGGTACGCTCATTTGACAAGAGTGGATGCGCCTATAGTGGCAAATGCATCAGAATCCCCCCATGGCACTTTATAACTGAGTGCGAATACTAAAACTGAACCAGGTGAAAAAGATCCCAGAAATGCAGAAGAGGGCACTTTATCTCAGTGCATTTACAGAACAAAGATACATCAGAAAGAGCATGCAAGCTCAGAAGTCAGAAAGAAGAGTGCACTAAGAAACCAGAAGAAGAGATCCCCGGACCTGTAGAACCAAGCACACCACCAGAGGGCATAAACTGCATAACTCAGAGGAGTGAAAACCTGGAGCAGAATCTGGAAGAAATACCTCTGCCACTGAATAGTACATAGAACCAGCTTTCCGACGATATCTCGTTTGCCGAAAAAGGAGTCCGGATGAGCCAGATATGACTCCCGGAAGGAAAAAAAAGACATCAGACTTCAACAGAAAAAAAAGCTATTGAAATGGTGGAACCAAAAACCCTAACCTCTACCATCGAAAAGAGCTCGGAAAGAGCTTTCCGACGATATATGGAAGTCAGAAAAAGACCCCCGTATGCTCCCTGTAGAGCGAAAAAGGCCCAAGTACCCCTAAAAATGCCAAAAAAGGGCTTACAAAATGCCCCAGGGGCTAAAAAAATAGGCCCCCGGACGCATGGCCCGCTCCGGGGGCTGGGCCGCAGCCCCTGGTCACCATATGACCAGGAGCTCGACATAAGAGGGCTGCGGGGGCTGCAATAAAAGCCGCCACCACTGGGGGAGCGGTGGCGGAGCGGCCGGGGCCGGCGGAGCGCAGAGAACGGCTGGCGGAGCGGCCGGGGCGGCGGAACTGCAGAGCGGGCCGGCGGAGCAGGGGCCGCAGAAAGCGGCGGAGCGGGGGCCGGGGGCCCGCTGAACGCGGCGGAGCGGGGAGCAGGTGGCGGGGCCGCGGAGTCGGTGGCGGGGACCGAAGGCGCAGCCGGTGGCGGTGGAGAGCTGGTGGCGCGGTGGAGGCCGCGGGGTGGCGCCCGGGTGGCCGCTGGGTGGCGCCCGGGAGGCCGCTCCGTAAAAAAAATTTTAATAATTTTTTTTGAAAAATCGCCGTCTCGGAGTGCGTGCCAGGGCCGTACGGCCCTGGTATGCAAAAAAATTTTGCCTCAGATGGCAAAGATGTCCAAAATGGACAAATTTTATATGGATTCTGGCTATCTCGAACCTTCCGGACGCAATGGTGGCATCCGTTTTTGCTCAAAATACTCCTAAAATTTTTTTTTTCTTTTTTGCAGGCAAAAAAGAAACAAAAAATAACGTCCTGCAGAGAGTACCAGAACTAATTTTTTTTTGAAACCCTCCTGCATCTGAATCACTTCAACAAAACACGAACAGCGAGCAGCAAGATGGCTCTGATACCATGTTAGATTTGACAAACGCAAATCATCCCAAGAACACCTGCATGCAAGACTGTCACAAAGAAGAAGCAAAAAGAGAGAAGCTATGGCGGCCAAAAGGCCAGAGACTGCAAAACCATGTTGCAAGAAAAAATCTTCTATTAACGATGATGAAAATAATACAATCTCCTTATTGAAATGAAAGAAGTGAATCCTTATAAAAGGAAACACGAAACCCTAAAGGCTAAAACCCTAAAGAATTATAAAGCGCCTAAGTGAAACTTAAGCCTAGAGTATGATAAACTAATAATTAAATGATTTAATTATTAGCTAACATAAGACTACTCTAACATTAGTGATTTCTCACTAGTTTCATAATATCTTGGAAGGAATCTTCCAAGGTCTTCACTTCATCAATCCATGATTTGATCAATAGATCACTAACATGTATTAGACCATTCAATGCATAAGATGAAGTCTTTGCTGCCTTCAATTCTATGTTTATAGAGTTGGTCATTGACTCCCTAATATTCTCCATATCAATAAGATGTGTCTCAAGAATTGATAGCTTAGGAGTGATCAGACTCTTCACCAAACCAAATATTTTCATTACTCTCCCTTTCTCTATATCCAATACATTCATCTTATCATCAATCTTTGATGCTTTCTTTTCCATCTCTAATATACTTTGTGAGGAGGTCTCACAACTATCCATCATACTATCCAAAGTAATCATGTCCTTAGCCATTATATCTTCAATATTTTGGATGTGTCTGATAGGGTTAATGCAATAGCTATATAGCTTCCTTCCATGTGAGACAATTTTTGGACTTAGAAGTGGTTATTTTCAGAATTCCCAAAGTCCGATGAAATAGACTGGCATACTTCCTTCAACTTTTTCTCTAAATATCTCTTCTCTACCTTTTCTTTTGCGATCTTCACAAGGGATTCATAGTGACTGTGAAAGTTTTCTAGTCCATGTTAAGGTTCTCTGCATCATCTTTTCCTTGAAATACAATAGGTACAGGGAGTATTTTATTCACTGTATCAACTTCCCTAGAAATTACCCTAACCTTTTTGTCACCTATTTGTTCTGACCTTTCTTTTGCCTTAGCAAATGCCATGAAGGATAATCTCATCAATTCATCCTTGTCCATGTTTTCTACATCATTTCTCACAAAATTTTCCATACTTTCCAACAATAAGGTAGTGGAAGTATCAGATTCTTGCTTCACTTCTACTCTTATCTCTTCTTCTTCTCTCTATTTGATTTCTTCTTTATGTTCTTCCTCTTTCTATTCTTCCCCTTTCTCTTCCTCTTCCTGTCCTTCCTCTTTATGTCCTTCCTCTTCCCCAGTCACTACACTATCCATTATTCCTTGGAATGGATCATTCTCATCAAGTGTAGTGTCAAGATTTACAAGCACACTAGCAACTAAGAATTTTGGTTTCTTGTCAACATTTACTTCACTTCCTCCCATAATACGCTCAGCTAACTTAGAGCTTTCTCCTATTCCTATAGGTGTGGGCTTGGTATCCTTAGGGGGTGAATCTTTCTCAGGCATGTCGCTCATCAGTATTTGATCTAGTGCCTTCTGTGTATCTTCAATGACTTCATCATATTTTTTGGCCATTATTTTCACAAGTCTGGCTTTTGTTCTCAATAAGGGTTTTAGTTCCTTAATTATCTTCTCTCTTTCCTATATAGAAACTATAGGAAACATGTCCTCAATAGCTTTGTTTCTTATTGCCTCATCTTATGTTTGTGCAAGTTGTTTCTTGATTTCTAACTTTCCATATAAGTCTTTAGGATTATTTTCCTCTATTTCTAATAGATTCTTTTTGTAAATCAATAAATGCTCAATCATTATATCTTCAATTACTAACTAATTATCAGATTCATACCTCTCATAGTATATGTTTAGTGTCTTTAAGTTACCATCTCTTATTATTCTTTTGTGCAATATTTTAATGTCTAGTTTCCAAATGTTCTTTTTTTTCTTTTGTTCTACTTTCTCTTCTTTCTTCTCAGTTACCTTATCTTATTTTCTCTTTTCTTCTACTTCAACCTTTTTTTTCTTAGGGCTATTAGGTTTTTTGATCTTTTAGATCTTCTAGGTGTGTCCGCAGGTATATCTTCTTATGTTGTATTGTCAAGAGTGATAGATAGATCAATTATATCAGAAGTAGTACGTGTTATGTTCTCTACTTCGGAAGGTGGAGGGGCTTCAATTCTCATGCTTTTCAATCCAGAGGTTCCTTCTATCATCTTAATCCTTATTAATTTTAGTTCTTCTTTTGTCATTCTGACATTCTCTACAATATTGTCAACCATCTTCTCTATCTTCATTTTCCTTGTACCCTTATCATGTTCTTCTCTAAATTTAGTTGACTTTTCTAAATATGTGTCCCATCTTTCCTCAAATGTGTCAACTTTAGAGGCTAAGACATGTTCTATCTACATTACAAGAACTTCAGAACTGACCTCATATCCCCTAGGGTAACACTACTTCTTTCTAGGTTCCATTGCTTCAAAGCATACACAATCAATTTCAACCATGAAATGAATTTTATCCTTATATTTTTAACCAATTCCTTAGGGATTCTGTATCTTTCTTTCATTTTCCTTTATAGGATTTTGATCATATAAAATAACTCACCATTTACCCATGTACTATTTTATCTTTGGTATCTCTCTAATATCTGAATTTTAGTGGGTATGTTGTCCTTCCATGCTCTAGGGAGAATTTCAAGAAACTTATGCTCAATATGTATATACATATGAACTAGTAGTGATCCAAATATAAATGCCTTAGACTTATCCTTCTTAACTATCTTTACATTTTACAGAAACTTTTGTGCCAAAATCTTGCATAGGTTATATTTGGTGTTCTCTTTCACCATCCTATAGGCCATCATTATGACTCATGCTGAAACTAAATTAGGTATGTTTCTATAGTATATCTTGTATCCTAGAAGTATTGCAACTAGTCTTACATCTTGTTGGAATATGTCAATGATAGTCATAGCTTGCTTGTCCCATTTTGAGTGAGTTCAGGTTTCAACTTGATTTTTAATGTTCTTTTCTACCATAGGAATAGCTCCAGTGTTATCTAGACCAATAATTTCATGAATTAACTAACTACAGATCTTCACAAGTTGCTCTTGTATCCAAATAAACTGGTCATGAACTCTACTTAGTATTATTTTGAACCATTCTATTTCCTTGAATTCATTCATGAGGGTTAGCTTCAGGATGGATAGGTCATCTAGGTTTTTAAACTCATCCTTCATTTTTCCATCTGATTCAATCATCTCATCAACTTCCCTGAATATCTATGCATCTCCTATTATTTCATACTTGCAGTGAATGTATTCCCTAATATCTAATTCTACATGCAGGACATTGTATGGTGTTTGCAAGAAGGCTCCTTCAGGGTCATCCTCACAAGACTTAAAGGGGTGTCTTTTAAACTTATATCTAGGCCTATCAACAACATCATATATCACAGGTGCATCTATAGCTTCTTGTTTGAGTAAATGATCTAAATACCTTTAACATGCTGAATTCAGGAATTTTTCTTTGATCGATCACACAATGTAGTCATCTGGTGGTTTGATATGCTTCTTAACTCTACTCTCATTTATCTCTTCTCATCAAATGGTGAAGAAGTGGGTTGCTTTGAGGTCTTTTATTCATCGTCAAGTGAGTAAATGCACTTAACTTAGTTAGCTCAACTTTGCATATTGTCCAATCAATCATAAATCTTGCATTGATAGGATATGAATCTTCAAATGTTGTGATCACATATATAGAATTCATAGTGTCTATATACACCATATCTAAGCTCGCATGAGCTCATTCCTCAGAATCAAGGGCTAGATATAATAATTTTTCTTTATCCAATGCTCCCCCTAAGGCCATGCTCATCCTTCTAGGTCAATGTTGAAATTTTAACATCATGCAAAGACATAGTAGCATCTACTATCTCTCCCTGAACCAATGCCTTATTAAAGTCTTTGACCTTCCATATCTTTCCATCATCTTCATCTGTTGGTTTTCTGAAATGATTCTTGAATTCATCCATGTATTCACAAAGACTTTTACCACTTTCACCAATATTTTTCTTTATAACCATAGGAGGTGGTCTTGTTCTTTTTTCCATTCCATTATACTTGCAAAATTTTGCTATGTTCCCTAAATTGTTGCACTTGTAACATGTAGGTAGTCTTCTATCCTAATTAACCTACAGTTTGAAAAACCTTGTAGTATGCCCAAGGTTATTGCATTTTTAGCATGTGATCTTGGATGTTGATTCTTCTCTAATGTAATCTTTCCTTTTCCTTGACTGATCAAGCTTCCTTCATTCTACTTTTTTGTGTCCATATTCATAAGGGTTATAATAATAACTAGTAAATGGTCTGAAAGGGCCTTTACCTCTACAATCTCTTTTCATGTGTCTAATTTTGTTGCATCCATGGTATCTACCTCTAAAAGTTTTGATATGTTTTCTAGGTTCTGCAAAAGTAGGTTTTTCTTCAATCTTTTCTTCATGTGGTTCTTCATGATATTTATAACATTCTCCTTCATTGTATCCAATTCCAGTCATATCTCCTTAAGGTTTCTGTCTATCTCTTTACTCATCAATATTATCACTACTCATATGTAATTTCTCAATGTGTAACTTGGTTTCAGTGAGCTCAACTTTAATGATCTGATTGTATATCTCTATTTCTAGGCATTTATCCTTATAGTGATCAAGTTCAATCTGCATTTCTCCTATTTGCATGTTCACTCCTTTAAGAGTCTCTTCAACTTTGTATCTTACATCCTTTTCATGTTGAATCTCTTTAATAATAAAAATATTGATTTGTTATTTTTCTTATTCAAGCTTCTTTACTTGGTCTGATGTATCATTGTCTAGATCCTCCTTGATCTTTTCCATAAGGTCTTGTCTCTGATTTCTTGAAAGTTCAAGCTGTTCCTTTAGTTTCTTGATAAAACCTTCTGCTCTTCTTAATTTGAATTTCAATTTTCCGTTCTTAGCCTTTTCTTTGTCCAGGTCATCAAGTGCTACTTCAAATTTCTCTTGCAAACTTTTTGAATCCGTTTTGATCTCCCTTAAGCTGTTAGACTTTCTCTCCAAGGGCCAATAGCTCTGATACTAATTGTTAGGATTGAGTAATACTGAGAGGGGGGTGAATCAATATTACAACACTTTATATTAAACTTTAACCAATTCCAAATAAACAATATGATTGTAGAAATAAAAAGAATATAAACAAATAATACACAACTCATAACACCATTATTTGTTTTCAAGGAAACCCTGGCCAAGGGAAAACCCAGGTGGGGATGGTACCCACAACTATGCACTAAAATATAATATCCCTGTTAGGAGATCTATCCCTATTAGGATCTAATTATTATATAGTACATTTCATTTTTAGAGGAATATCAACCCTATTAAAGGTACAAAAACCCTATTAAAGGTATAGTGAGCTTATAGCTCTTACAAACAATATTTTGATTACAAAGACTTCTCAAGAGTGAACAAAACAAGCATCTTCTATGCTTTGATAGTTCCAATTGTACTGTCAATCACTAATCTTGCATCTTCCATCAATAATTACTAATATCCCAATCTTGCATCCATAATTCATACATCATGTATATCACTTTCACAAAACACTCTTCATTTATATGTATTATGTCATTTAGTCAGCTCTCAAATATAATAAAACATAATAATTAATAATGAGAACAGTAAATAATAAGTCAGTGATCTTGTATTACCAAAGTGTCAGCAATCTACAATCTTTATCTAACTTAGCATGTTACCATTCCTACTTACATTCCCTTAATCATCGCTATTGTTCATATGCCATGTTTCATTGTTCCTCTGTCTTCGCATGTCTTCATATCATTGTAACTTGCTAATATCAATACCAAATAACAAGTGACCTTAACTAAAGGTCATATACATCCCAAAATTTCTTCTTCAAAGCTTGCAAGATATTATCTATCATATATTGTCTTAGATGTCTAAAATAGTTCTATAGTACTCTATAAACCCTATTCCATACTTAGTCATTTTCAAGACTATATCTTCAACACTCATACTTAACTTCATGCAATCACCATATCATATGTGTTGCCATAAATGACAACCCTCAAGTGCTTCATAGTGCTCATAAAACATCACTTTCTAACATGTTGTTCCCATGGGAGTGTAATCGAATCACAGAGTTAAAGCTATGGCAACTCTCAATGTCATGCTACTAGAAGAATAGATGGGATGTAAAAAGTCTAGTTGGAAGGAGACTCCCTTAATATTGTCAAAAATATAAAAGGCATAAGTAAATCATTGACAAAATCAAAAATATTGTGTTGCAATTTGAATCCTTTTATGTCACCCACAACTTCCATGAAACTAACTAGGAGACAGATGGTTTGGCTAACCTTGGGGTTAGAAGTGACGTCACATGCAAGTGGTATGGATCGACAAAGATTAATGAGGAGATAAATATGATTATTAACTATATCATCCCAAAATGGAAGCACTTCCATTTAGGACTGGTTTGGCCCTCTGAGTAAGTGGTTTGGGGTCATGTCAAATGCCTTGAATGGGTCTTTGACTTGGATCTATCTTTTTCCCTTGTTCTGCCCCATTTTCCATTTCTTTTCTACATAATTCTAGCATCTTGAGTTGAAATTATGAGATTCTTGACCTTAGGGTCAAGTTTGACCTTTTAGGTCAAGGTCAACCTTGAACTTGACCTATGTCAAGGTTGACCTCAACCCTGACCTAGGTCAAGGTTGACCTTGACCTTGACCCAAGGTCCAACTTTCAAGTTTCGAAAGTTTCTAAATGTCAGGTTTTGAAAAGATTTATTTCCCACTTCTGGGTCAGCTGTTTCAGGTTTTGGAATGGTAAAATCTTAAATTATATTTAATTTAGGTCCATTTCTAGGGGTAAAGGTGTAAATGGGAATTTAATTCTCCTATGTAGGCCTCTCTAGAAGTTTGTGCCCTATACTAGTATAAAAGGAAGCCTTCCTCTCTCATTTCAATCCACCAATCAAGTGTGAAATCAATCCATCCTCCATCAAGAAATCAAGAAGCAAGAAAGAAGGAGAAGGAAATCATTCAAGCATTCATCCATCTTCAAGCATTTAAGATCTGATTCATCAAGGAGATCCATTGGTAGCCATTGAAGGATTCAATCTCTATGGAGCCCTTTGTTGAAGATTTCTCCATCCATTTCCATTCAAGCTTCTTCCTATTCCAAGATTGGCGTTGAAGATCTAAGGGCATTTGATTTGAGACATCCTACAATTCTACATTTATTTGGAGCATCCATACTTTTGGATTTAAGGATTTGAATCCTCCATAAGGGTTTCAACAAAAGCAAGGTGAATTGTTCCATTTACTTTGTTTATTAATGCAATTTTAATTCAATTTCAAGGTTAATTCCTAAATTGGGGTTTGACTAAGGCAAACCCCTCCCCCCAACAAACAAAACCATTTTTCTTGCAGGAAAAGGTGTGGAACATCAAATTATAGTGAAGATCTGGATACCCTTTTTGGAAAACTTTCAAGATCCGTGAATATAATTTCCGTTGGAGCAGTACAGGTCAAAGTCAACATAAAGGGGTAAGATTGTGCCCCGGGGTAAGATCTTACCCTTGTATCTGGGTCAAGGTCAACATTTCTCAAAAAATAAAAATATTTATGGGTTTTGTAGATCTCACGGTTTTGGTTCACAAACATGAAAATCAATAGTTTCTGAGATCGTCTAATAAGGTTTTCAAAAGATTCTTTTTCAGAGGTAAGTACCTTCTTATTTTTTCATTTCAATATTAGCCTTCTAGATTTACTTTCCATATCATTATAATTTCATGTATGTGTTAAATATTGTTTTAGGGTCTCTTTTATGTGCAAACCCCCATTGTTCTAGACCCCATCCATATTTTTCATCATACATTTTGGTGAACCCGACAAGCTTACCCCCTATATTTTATGGAATTATATGCCCTATTGTGTTTGTGGTGTTTGATTTCCTTTGTATGCTTATAAATTTCATTTGAATGCATTTGGATATATCTAGATCTATTTTCTATGCATTTCTTTATTTGTTATCATGTTGCACAAGTTGTTTCAAATGTTTTCCAAATATTCTTCTATAACTTTTGGGATTACACAACATCTTCCTCTTACCTTACCATTGCATGGTGTTACACCTAGAAAGACTTTATCTAGTGTGTGTGATGTTGCTTTGTCCTCTCTTGTATTACCTTGTAAGGATATATTAGAGCTAGAAGATGACTTTAATCTATCTCTCCATCATATTTCTCTTTATGGAAATGAGTTGGGGATTCATGTTAATTCTTCTCCTAATGAGCCTACTTTAGAATATAATTTACCTTATTTCCCCTCTAGGTATCAAGATATAGTGACTTATGGCAGCTCTACAATGTGCTTTATTGGTAGGGATGATAATCCTCCTATTTCAGATGAACCTTTGGATTTGGATGTTGATTACTCTCTTCCTCATGAAACCATTGTGGATGATCCCTTGGATAAAGATATTGATTTATCGCCTCCTCATGAAGAAGCTTTGATACAAGAGGGTGATTTATTAATGAATGACATATTAATACATGATGGTGACTCTTTTTCTAAAACACACTCCCCTTATGCAGACATTTTAGCGAAAGAAGATGACATTATAGATGCTTTACCTCGATTTGGGATTCCTTCTAGTGATGAGGCATTAGCGGATAATGATATAAATTCCCTTAATTCTCTACCTCTTAGTGATGATCTTATGGAGAATCAAGATCCTACCTCATCTCCTCCTAGGATGTCTTATTTTCTTCCTTCTTGTGAATCTTTTTTTTTAGTGTTGAGACAACTAACATGGTTTATCCAGAACCCTTGTTGACTATCAAAGGTTGTCCTTGCATTACTATCAAAAGTAAACCTATGGACTCTGTAGAGTCTTTCAATGATAAAGATTCAATAGCTCACACTTATTGTACAATGAATAACCCTCAACCTAATCTGATGGTTTCTACTTCTTTACCACCTTCTCAAGCCATTCTTCCTCCTCCACCCTATCTTCCTAGCAAGGAGTATGATTTGATAAACCAATTGCGCGATATTCCTACCAAGATTTCTTTATGGGATCTTCTTCAAACTTCACCTACCTACCATGAAGCCTTGTAAAAATCTCTAGAAACTCTTCCCACTCCACCTCCTAATCAAGAGAACATTAATCTATTCTTACAATACTACATGCATGCTACCTTGGGTCCACCTGACATTGTATTTACTCAAAAGGATTTACCTTCTAAAGAAGTTTAGAATCAATATGATGCTCTTATGTTTGTCATTACTATCAATAAGAGTATCATTCATAGGACCTTGATTAATAATGGATCTGAGCTTAATATTTGTAGCATGGACATGCTCAAAGTGATTAAAGCTGATCTTTCAACTATTCAATCTGACAATGTTCCTATACATGGCTTTGATAACATTGCTAAGAACACTTTGGGCATCATTACCTTACCTATCAAAGTAGGTATGGTCATCTTGAATACACCTATTCATGTTATTCTTGGACCTCTTAATTATAACCTTCTTTTGGGTAGACCTTGGTTGCATGACATGCATGATGTTCCTTCCACCCTTCACCGTAAAGTCAAGTTTATTCATAACAACATCATGTATACACTTCATGTAGATGATGCACCAAATCCTTGTTTCTATATTCAAACCTACAATACTCCTATTCCTAATTCTTCTTCCTCTAATGCTCTTCTTGGTGATGATTGGGGAACCTTGGATTTTAATCCTACCTTTATTGGAGAGTATAAGGTTTCTGATCTTGATTTTAGGAAGCACCAAAGAGAATTTGAACAATGAGCTTTTTCTTATACTTCTAATGCCCTTCATAATAACTTTTTCACTGCTTCTACTCACAATGAATTTTTCAAACCTACTAATGATGACATAGTGACTACTAAAGTTCCATTGAATCCTTCTGATATGGTTTCTCGTTATGGTCCTGGTATCATTTCCTAGTTAAACAAGGATTTAATGGTCAAGGATGTGGTAAGTATAAATAGGGAATTCAAATGCCCTTACAGAATGGGGGGCATGAGAATTCTTATGGATTGGGATTTAATCCTCAACAAAAAATCAATTTTAAAAACATCTCAAATAACACTTCAAAACATAATGAAACTATGAAGGAATTTGATCAAGAAGTTCTTTTGCCTAAACTCCTTCATGCTAAGATGATCACTAGACCTAAATGCAAAAAGAAACGTAGTCCATACTTGAAGACTCTTCCTTTTTGTTTGTATCATAGATTTCATGATCACTCTACTAATGAATTTCAAGCTTTACATTATAAGATTAAGCATTTCATTGATAGTAAAGTTTTTTATATATCATGTGGCAATGAGTTGTATTTCAATCCTATTTTCTCCAAATAACATTTATGTTCCTATTATACAGCTCCACATTATGTAAACAATGTTATCCTAATCCTTGGGGGCTCATTGTCTTTTATAGTGTTGTGAGAAATATAATAGGTTCCCTTCCATCCTTGTTCCTACGCTTGGGGGGAAAGGATGTCATCTCCTTCTTTTCTATCTTTCTGGGATCCAGTTTTCCCTTGGTTAAGAAGTATCTATCTATTATGTGATATCCAATCATACATGAAAATTTTGGTTTGCATTGATGATCTTTGTCCTTGATCATAAGCTATTTCATTGTTTGACATTGGGTTTCTATGGTTGATAAATCTCTCACCTTGGAAGCTAAATAGTGTGCTATCCCTCACAAGGGTTACTTTTTCCCTTCTTGCATGATATCTCTTTGCATTCATCCCTTACATGGCCTCATAGGAGTTGTGACCTTCTTGGCTTGGACTAGGTGTTGTCTATGGATATTGTCTTGATGTTGAAGAAGGCTTTATCCTTGTTCTTTTCTTTCCTTAACATGTCAAAATAGTATGTATTTTTCCATCTTAAGGAGGGGGGCATATATATGGCCTTCCTCATTTTATATTATTCATTTTTGTTCTAACCTTTTATTTTGCAGCATGCTAAATCCTGAGAAGGTAACACACATAAGTTGCTAAATACTGAAGAGACACACATTTCCAATTTCAAATATGCTAAATCCTCGTAGGGTAACACACATAAGTTTCTAAATCCTGAAGAGACACACATTTCCAATTTCAAATATGCTAAATCCTCAGAAGGTAACACACATAAGTTGCTAAATCTTGAACAGACACGTATTTCCAATTTCAAATATGTTAATATTAAATAATATAATTATTAATTAATAATTATTAAATTATTAATTATATTAAATAATATAATTGTTATTTAATATACATTGTTCAATTATTTATTTATTTAATAATTATTAATTATTATTTTATAATTTAGTATTTAATAATTATGTTAATTAATTTAAATTAACATAATTACTATTTAATAACTAATTTATTTGATTTGTTAATAATAATTATATTAATTAGAAGATATTAATATAATTATTATTTAATTATATTTTATTGGTAATTAAAATTAATTATCAATCAATAAATTATTTATTCTTTTATGACAAAACATAATAATTATATTAATTATTAAATGCTAATAATTAATATAAAAGTTATGTTGTCATTTAGTTCTTTAATGGGTGAGTAATAGAGGTAAATCATAGAATACATTATAAAAAAAAAAATTGAATGTAACTAAAGGGACGATGAAATTGGTTTAGCTTTTTTTTAGAGTCCCCTTGTTACAGTTTCACAATGCTTTAATAAATGAATCCAATCGTACCATTGTAGTATTGCATTTGCATTTGGCTCAAATAATCGTTATTAGTATAACTAAAAATTTATAGTTGGTACCAACATGAAACGAACTTAGATGTCAGTTGACTTTGATTACAATTTTGCTACCTAGATATCATTCCCTGATAGAACTAAGTAAACTTGTAACTTGAATCACTACGTTGCAAAAGAAATTAATGATTTCAACTCCTAGCGAACTTATGTCTTAGCCAACTGTAAACCCTCAACATAAACTTTTATCCCTTTAAAAAAAAAAAAATTTGGTGTGTTTTTAGGGTGAAATTTTATGGGCATGACACTAAACCCTGAGAAGGTAACATGCATAAGTTGCTAAATCCTGAAGAGATACACATTTAATAAATGTATTTTATGGTGATATGAGGATATGGATCCATGGGTACTTCATAAAAGCTATCAGAAGATTCACTACATACATGCACAAAGCCACCAAAAGGTGCACAACATGGGGTGACTATCAAGTGCTTTCTTGGTGGGCCATCCTATCCTTTTTGTGGTTCACATTAAGATACACACATCTTACTGGGCGAGCTAGCCACTCCTCTATCCCCTTTTCTCTTTTTTCTAGTGATGTCTCTCTTATTATAATCTTGGAGTTGACAAAGACTTGATTCACTGGGGGCTTGAGGATTCCTTTGTCCCTTTTATTTCAATAAGATTTTCTTTTTCTTTTTGATCTCCTTTACCAAGATTTTGCATTGAGTCCATACTCTTGCTAAAGTGGGGGTTAAATGTATCATTGAAAAATGGAAGAAATTCCATTTAGGACTAGTTTATCCCTTCGAGTAAGTGGTTTGGGGTCATGTCAAATGTATTGAATGGTTCTTTGACTTCTATCTAGCTTTTTCCCCTATTCTGCCCCATTTTCCACTTCTTTTCTACATAATTCTAGCATCCTAAGTTGAAATTCTGAGATTATTGACCTCAGGGTCAAGGTTGACCTTTTAGGTCAAGGTCAACCTCAACCCTAACCTAGGTCAAGATCAACCTCAACCCTGACCTAGGTCATGGTTGACCTCGACCCTGACCTAGGTCATGGTCGACCTCGACCCTGACCCAAGGTCCAAATTTCAAGTTCTGAAAGTTTTTGGATGTTGGGGTTTGGAAAGATTTATTTCCCACTTCTAGGTTGGTTGTTTCAGATTTCAGAATGGTAAACTCTTAAATTATATTTAATTTAGGTCCATTTCTAGGGGTAGATTTTTAAATATAAATTTAATTCTCCTATGTAGGCCTCTCTAGAAGTTTGTGCCCTAGGCTAGTATAAAAGGAAGCCTTCCTCTCTCATTTCAATCCATCAATCAAGTGTGAAATCAATCCATCCTCCATCAATAAATCAAGAAGAAAGAAATAAGGAGAAGGAAATCATTCAATAATTCATCCATCTTCAAGCATTTAAGATCTGATTCATCAAGGAGATCCATTGGTAGCCATTGAAGGATTCAATCTCTATAGAGCCCCTTTGTTGAAGATTTCTCCATCCATTTCCATGCAAGCTTCTTCCTATTCCAATATCCATTCAAGATTGGTGTTGAAGATTTGAGGGCATTTTATTTGAGACATCCTACAATTCTACATTCATTTAGAGCACCCATACTTGTGGATTCAAGGATTCGAATCCTCCACAAGGGTTTCAACATAAGCAAGGTGAATTAATCCATTTACTTTGTTTATTACTACAATTTCAATTCAATTTCAAGGTTAATTCCTAAATTGGGGTTTGACTAAGGAAAACTCCTCCCCCCAACAAAAAAAACCATTTTTCTTGTAGGAACAGGTGTGAAACAATGAATTACAGTGCATATTGGGATACCCTTTTCGACAAACTTTCAAGATCCACGAACAGAATTTTTGTCAGAGCAGTGCAGGTCAAGGTCGACATAAAGGGGTAAGATATTACCCCTGTATCTGAGTCAAGGTCGACCTTTCTTAGAAAGGAAAAATATTTCTTGGTTTTGTAGATCTCACAGTTTCAGTTCAATAGCACTAATCAACAGTTTCTGAGATCGTCTGATAAGGTTTTCAGCAGATTCTTTTTTGGAGGTAAGTACCTTCTTATTTCTTCATTTCAATATTAGCCTTCTAGATTTACTTTCCATATCATTAGAATTTCATGTATGTGTTAAATAATTTTTTAGGGTCTCTTTTATGTGCAAACCCCCATTGCTCTAGACCCCATCCATATTTTTCATCATACATTAATCATGACATAATCAATCAAAAGGAGGGAGTTATTAATATTAATGATCACATTGCATGAATTAATTCATAACTAGAGTACATCAAAGGTGAAGTTCCAAGTGGTGATTTACTTCCTTCATTACTTTCTAACCTCATATGCTTTCTAGGTCATTAAAAAGGAGCTTCGGCATGATTCCAACCATTCGAAGCATTTTGGTTTCAGCCTGAGAGATTTGGACAAACAAGAAACTGAAAAAGAGTTGATTAAATTTTCTAATTCAAGCACTAGGAAGGAGGAAGTTGAGATGGGTGGAGATCTAAAGAGGAAGGAACTAGTGCAATGTAAGTGAGTTCATGAAAAATAAGTGTGGAGAAAATTAAAGAAGGGAAAAGTGCACAGCTACCTGAAACGGTTGCATGGGAATGATAAAGAGATCACAAGGGCTTTTGTTGCAGGGTGGGAGAAAGGTAATGTGAATATTATGAGTAAATATTTTACCCTTACTTTAGAACTTCTGGTAGAGATCACTAGTCTTCCTCTCAAGGGCATTCACTTCTCCAAAGACAAGAAGGTGGGAAACAAGGCTTACAAAGATTTTCCCAAGATAGACGAAGAGAGGGTGTTGCTGGTCAAAGGTAAATTTGACTATGTAAGCCTAGATAACATTAAATTCATTTAGGGTCTTATTCTTAGAGTGATAATCGAATATTTTACCCTTGATGGTAGATATTCAAGAGTTTATAATTACCATTTTTGTGATGGTGAATCATTTCAAGCACAATATTAGGGTTTCTTTCCCTTTTTATTTTTTTAGTTCCCTTAACCAAAGTATAGTGGATCATAGAATTAGGGATTCCCCTATTCTACATGAGGGTCTCATTCTTCTCATTGCAGAGTATGCCAGAGATCATATCCTTGAGTCAATTCCTAAATAGGTTGATAATGAAAAAAGAAAGAACTCTGATATTTCTTCTTCTAGGAAGAAGGCTAGCACTGCTTCGAACAAAAAATCCCTCTAAGCCCCTATCAAAAATCATACCACCCTATCCATCTTTGAAGGGGTAGAAGGAATGAAATCTGAGGATGACCAGGAGGTTGAGTCTTCTAAGAATGAAGAGATTGTTAAAGGGGAAAAGAGTAGCAAAGACCTCTCTGAGAGGGATAAGTACACCTTTTTTTAACCTAAAAAATAAAAGGAAGTAGAGAATAACCCTGTGACCAAGGCTATCAATGACCTAGATAAGGAAATTTCTGAGGATTTCTCTAATTAGATCAACAAGATAATGGAGGTTTACATTGACAATGTGCAGCATAACCCAAGTGACAACCCTGAGGAAAAGAATAATGACAATGAAGATGATAAGGTGGAAAATCTGGAGAATATGTCCAAGGATGAAGCTAATGACCATGAGGAAAGAGAAGATGATAATGAAATTACTGGCAATATTGCTGAGGAGGAAATTAGTACGGATAATTTGGGATTAACTGAAGAGGAAACCCAAGTCGACAAAGAATTTGTTGAATTAGATAAGGAAGCCTACAATGAACATGTTGACTGTGAAATTAACTCTACTCCTCCTGAAAGCCCTAAGGAAAACCCTGATGATTTGGGAGAGGATACACAAAATTAGAGAAGTATTGAGGAAGATCTGTGGGATAAGGATTTCAAGGTAAAAATAACTATAAATATCACCATGTTGCAAGCTACCAGAAAAAAATTAATGTATGGTTACAACATTGATAAATGGATCCAAGATGTCATCCAGGAGCTATGTACTAAGTGCAAAAAATTGGAAGCCAGGAATTCTATATTGGAGGAGATCATCGATAAAATGTGGAATGATGTTGAGATGTATAAGAATGGAAAGGATGTTTTTGAAAAGGTAACTATTAATACTACTATGCTAGAGGATAAAATTAATAATGCCATAGAAAATATGATAAACTTGATAATTGAGAAGATCAATATCAATGACACCATGCTAAGGAAGGTGATCACCCTTACCAACATGGGCATGAATGCTACAATTGACAATCTGAAAGCCATGTATACCCTGATGAAAGGGAATAGCACTGACAAAATCAATGATGATGAAGAAGGGAAACAAGATAACCAGCTATTAGGTTCGGGTTCTAGGACCAGATCTAGTACCAGAAAGAAGATTGTTTCCCACGCAAAAGATATCACCAATCTAAGGGACTCAATCCAAAAAATATAGAACCAAATGGTGGAATCTGAGGAGTTTCTCAAAATGATGAATTGACTCTGTTGTTGGGATTTTTTGTGTTCCTTTTTTGCTGGTAGTTTTTTTTCTTTAGTGTTCTTCTCTTTTTGCCTTAGTGCATAATTGTTAAATCTGGGTTATGACCCTTTTGGTTTCTATCATTTTATGTGATAGTTTGTTTTCTTTCAGTGCTTCAATGGTTATCTTTGCTTTGTTATGTTAAAGGGTTTCGGGACCCCTTCAAAACCTGTTGTTACTATTTATTTTCTAATCAATAAATTAATCATAATGAATTTATTAAATGGATGATATTTTTTTATTTTAATTGATCTTCTTGGTCATGATAATATTGTTGCAGGTTTCTTATAGTGGTTATTTGACACTTTTATGCCAATTTATGATGATCTTCTTCATGAAATTTTAGATATGAATCTCTAACTAGATGATAAAGTTTCTTTTGTGCTACACTCTAAGGGATCACAAGAGGACTTTTTTGTACCACATGTTCAACACTAATGGGCATGAGTTCTCTTTTTTACCATCCTTGGTTCTTTCTCACATGGATGGAATAATACAATTTTGTGTAACCATGAATCTTGCAAGTGCCATGTTCTTGGTTGATTCTTCACAAGCCACTAATTTGGAGATAACGTGAAGACATATATGGAGGTCCTAAAATGAGCTTGAGAATATTCAAATGCAAGTCATTTCACTTCATCTCAATGATTGCTTCATCCACTTATCTATGACCACGCAGTCATATTGGAAGTGTTGAGAGATTACCACTGATCTTTCACTACATTGTCTTATTTTTGGAGGATTGCTTCTATTGTAAGCTCTTTCAACTAAGTAGTTGGTCATGAATTCCATAATTCTACAACCAAATTTTAGATATGGTGGCATGCACTAAATGGGATCCAAAATTTTGTAGCAATAATATTCTACAGTGATGCTTGGTCAATATTGATGAGGCATATTTCTTGATTTTGGTCATCATTTCAAGCTTTGCATCATGTTTCAATTTCAACAGATCTAACAATTAAAACCTTCTAGCATTGTTAGACAACTACAATTTGAAAATTTGTTTCTGGCGGATTGTAGTTGAAATAAATTCTTAGTGGTGAAAATTGTTTCTACAGTGCCACTAAGCGATGAGTGATTGAAAACTGACTTGCTAGTGATCACTTATCATTATCAAAAATGAGAGAGAGAGAGAGAGAGAGAGTTAAAAAGGAAAAAAATAATGCAATAATTGGTGTTCTTCCTTAAAGATAATTATTTTTGGGGAACACTTAGATGCTTCTCTGGTTCTTTCACTCTTTGAGTGTTTCTAGCACCTCTTAATGCTCACTTGTGTAGCTATGCCTCAGTTTATGGTGGTTACCCTGGCATTGATCACCTATAGCATGTGCTAAACATTTAGTTGAGGTATTATAGAATGTGGAATCAGCTACTAGTGGTATGTCTATAATGTTTCTGCCAAATGGAGATCTTTGGTGATGTTGCAGTTCTTGGTGCACTTTTGGGTTCCTTCCTAGTGTTTCAAAGTTTTTGAGTTCTTTTGGCTACCAGAACTTAGCATACCTAGAAATGAAAGTTAGTAACACAATATGTTTTATTTTTCATTTTTTATCTCTTAACTTTATTAATGTTTCTTATTATGTTGATAATTTATGCAACATCTCTACCTATCCTCTTTGTGTTTCCTGAGGATGGTCAACCTTTTAATTTGGGGGGAGGTATGCCATCCTTATTATACATATTTTCATCGATTATTCTTAATTATCTCATCATACTATCTATTATTTTAACCCTTCATAAACATTCATATTTCTTATCATTTTTTCCATTTCAAATAGCTTATAACTATCAAGATAAACTTTTTTAATGCCTCATATACATAATTTCAAATATATAATGCTATTAAAAAATGAAAAAACCAAATGGAAATAAAAAATGAAGAAAACTAAAGAAGTTGAAGCAGGTAAAAAATATTTGAAAAAAACATAGCAATAAACTTTGTCATGAGAATCTAATAAAAATGAAGGGCATTGTGATTATGCATGAGCTATAATAGTTAGGGGTGATGAAGAAGACCAAACTTATAAGTTCAAAGGCTCCTCGCTCAAACCCCAAAGACCTCTCAATCATAATGATTACATGAGGACGTGCAATATGCTAAGTTGGGGGGAGTGATGAGAGCTATTTATGTATCATTTTCTACCATATTTTTGCCTTTTTTTTCACCTTAATACCCATCTCCACATTCCATTTCCATTTTGTATCATCTCATTTTGTCACCTTTATGTTGCATATGGTTACACATATATAAGAGGTATTTAATATAGTTTTTAGATTAAATTATAAAATAATTATAGATTGTCTTTATTAATAAGTATTGTTATTTTATGCCTTGGAATATATATCTTGTAGCATGCTTCCTATCACCTTCTATGCAAGAACCTTATTGTCATCCATTATTGCCATGTGGATTCTTGCCACATCAATTTAGAGCATTATTCCTTCCAACAATATTGACCAAGGAATATGTAGAGGGAAAAAACTATGATAAGAATATATTTGTTGCAATCTTGGAGGAAATAAAAATGCAAGCATTTCCTATTTCATACATGTAACAAATTAGTACAAAAAATAAGAACAATAAGTTTTGTGTGGTACTTTGCAGGCAGATGAGGAGGAATCCAAAAAGTTTGAGATATGGGTTTTATCCAGAATGGGCCCTATTAAGTTTATGTGGCAAAATCTTTAGAAAGTGATGGATGTGAAATTTACAGGTGGTTTTCCAAACATAATATTTCAAAATTTACCATTGTGGTTGGGGTCTATTTTCTACTCACTATTATAATAGATCAATTATTTATTTGTGGATAGTAACAAAGGATTTACGTGAGCCTTTCCTTCTCATTTTATTAGTAGTGGATCAAGACAAATTATTTATTTTTTTTTATGAACTTGGCATATAAATATGCATGTTATGTAAACTAGTGGGGAGATAGAATTGAATATATTGGACATTATTTCTGAATGAATTATTCTGAAGTTTGTTTTAAGAATTCTTTGAGATAATCTTCAATCGATTTTCTGGGAGGAGGGGTCCCCAATCCTATTTTATTAGATGAATGTATATATTTTATTTATTTTGCATGGTGTGTGATTTTAACTCTATTTTGCATTATTTTAATTATGTATTTTGGTTGTCATTGATTCTTGTAAATAATTTTGTAATTGATTCTTGTAAATAATTGTAGTTGATTTTAAATATCAATTCATTTAGATTAAATTAGTTTTTATAATTTCTGTTTGAATTAAATATGTTGTTGATTTGAGTTTTATTCTTTTGCCTTGGATTTTATGAATTTTGTAATTGGTGTTTTGTTTTAGAATTCATTGTGTGCAGATCCTGTCATCAAGAAGTGACAGTTCCTGTTGCCAATTTTAATTCAATTTATAATAAGTTTTCATTTCACAGCTACATTCATCCCCACTCACCTTACAACTTTCACCCCTTGGTGGCATATTGCTCGAACACCTATCAAAAGTTTACGCCCCTAAATTGACATGTATAAACCAAGCTAAAATTTATTAGAAAGCATGAAATATTTATTATTATTTACCCAGTTTTGGCCTATAAATAGGTACAAGGTGGTTGAGGATATCATCTACTAGAAGCAAAGAATCTATTTGGTACCTGAATCCAAGATGAAGGAGAAGAGTTTGAGAGAATTTTTCAACTCACCTTTGGCAAGACAACCAGGGTACCTCAAAACTTAAAGGCAAATTTGGGAGAGGTTTTCTTGGAAGGGCCTCAAAGATGATGTACTAGAGTACGTGAGGGAATGTGTCACTTTCCAATAGAGTAAATCCAAGCATACCTTTCCTATGGGGATACTTCAGTCATTACCAATACCCAATCAAAAATGGGAAAGCATCTGAATGGATTTCATCACTAGACTTCCCAAGGTTCAAGGAAAAGATTACATTTATGTTGTGGTGGATTAATTGACCAAATATGCCCATTTATTTATCATTCCCATGGGATTTCAAGAAGCTCAAGTGGTAGATTTGTTCTTCCAAGATGTATTTATCTTGCATGGCCTTCCCTAGAACACATTCAGTGACAAGGAAAGTCACTTTCTCAACACTTTCTGAATGGAACTTTTTCTATTGGCCAATATGGAGTTGTCACCAAGTACGAGATACCACCCACAAAAGGATGGTCAGATGGATACTATGAACAAGTAGTTGGAGGGATACATGTGGAACTATATCTCAACACAAAATAAAGTGTGGATCTGTTGGCTTCATTTAAGATAGAACTATTAAAAAACTACCTATCACATGTCGATAGGTATGTCACTATTTAAAGCACTTGATGGTTATGAGATTTTTTCATTTGTGAATCTGGAATTAGGAAATATTCATACATCAAGGGCCAAGAACTAGTTGTGGGAGAGTTTGGATATCCTCTACTCTCTCAAGGATAACCTCTAACTGGCTCATAATCAGCACAATATGTATGTTGATACGCACAAAGTTGAGCAGAGTTTTGAAATAGGAGATTTGGTCTACCTTCAACTATATCCATATAGACAATCTCCCTTGAAGAAAACTGGTGCCAAGAATATGAAGCCACTCTTCTATGGATCATACCAAGTGGTACAGAGAGTGGGAGAAGTTTCCTACAAGTTAGAGCTTCCAGAAGGAAGTCAAATTCACTTCATCCATATTTCATGCCTCAAGAAAATAGTCAGACAACATGTCATAGTTTCCAAGGAACTTTCACCCAATGATGAAGAGGGAAAACTTGCTTTGGAGCTTTTAGAGATCATCAATGTCAGAGAGAGGAAGATGAGATCACACACCATCAAGGAGCACCTAGTCAACTAGAAGGATCTGTTGGTTGCATATAAGCTAAATATGGGCCTCTAATTTAGCCTCACACTTCAACATAGTCATTGTTCACTAGCTGCAGACAAGAATGAATATGAGATTATTCATCTTGCATGTTTGGATGATTTGAAATGTTTCCTCCTATTTAGGTAGGGTTTAGGATTTTCTCTCAGAATCGAGAGTCCAACAACCATAGACTATCAATAGAATGGAGGAATTATGCAGTTTATTCTATAATGAATATGCAAGATTAATCTAAGATGATTATGCAATTAATCTAGAAATGAAATATGCAATTAATCTAAGAACTTTAAAAGAAAACTAGATTAAGAAATAAAGTACATATTTAAGCTAAACATGATATTAATCTAAGATGATTATCAAATTAACAATGCAAATGATATTCTTGAATGTAAACAAGAAGCAATGAGAATGTGACAACACTTCATTTCTCAAAAACTAGGTTCCTTTGAATGAGGAATGAGGGTTCTTTTATAGAGTCCCAGGTTCAATTGACAGTTGAGATTGAATCAAACGAATGGTGGAGATTGAATGAGAGTTCAGTTCAGAATAGAAAGTTTCCTATAGAGAGGTAGTCAACTTTGTGCTTTTTCCTGTGTGGAGCTTTTAACTGTTTTATTTTCCTTTTGAATTCTTAATTAACTCAAAGTTTCCTTTTCTAAACTGCAGAGAAGATTTTGGAGAGAATATTTAATTTAAATAAATACAATATTGCCTCATAAGTGGATTTTCTCTATTAATTAAATAATTAAATTTATTTATTGAGATGAGGATATTTATTTAAAACTAAATATTTATTTAATTCCTTTTTATGTGTTTTAGCTAAAGGGGTGGATTTAATTTAATTAAAGTGCTAGGACTTTTATAATTAAATTAATCAATCATTGGGTTCATTTAGCTACTTATAGTTGATATTTAGGAATTAAATATAGCATGTGATTAATGCAAATTTAGGGTTTTCTACATTTGACACTAAGTCAAGTAGAGTCAATTAGAAAACAAAATTTCCTAGTACAATAGGACTTTGATGATTTAGAAATTGATAGAATAAGACTAAATGCAACAAAATTGGTTAGGATTGTAAGATGCCTATTTTGGGGTATTACATTTTTCCCCTCTTTAAATTGATGTGTGAGCAGTGCGTTGATTCAAAGAATAGTTTGATGTGACAATTGATGAAAGCTTAGGACTATCTCCAGAACGAAGCTTGGTCCCTTGAAATCTAGGTTAGATTTCCAAGACATCGATTAAGTCAAGTTTTAGAATCATCTCCAGAACAAAGCTTGATTCTCTAAGATCTAAGTTAGATTGCCTAGATACCAGTTAAAAGGGCTTTTGAGAGCCATCTCCCAAACGAAGCTTGACTTTCAAGAATCAGGGTTAGATTTCCCCAATACCTAATAAATATTTTGAGAACCATCTCCAGAATGAGCTTGATCCTTAGGGATCCGAGTTAGATTGTTCACATACCTAAAGATATTTTGAGAACCATCTCTAGAATGAATCTTGATCCTCAGGGATCTAAGTTAGATTACTCAGATACCTAGCAGTAAGATGACAAGATGCAAGGCACAGAGATGCCCCTAGTGATTCAGGATTGTGGAACATCCAATTTTGATTCAGGTGTGAAAAATTGAACATGCCCCAAGTGATGAGATGCCCCTAGCGATGAGGACTTTTGATTTAGATCAGATTGATTCGATAATTGATTTGATGAGATTCAATGATGTAATCATCCTACCCCCTCGGGAGCAAAATTGAAACATGACACGTCAAAAAGGTGATTAAAAGTAAGAGGTTGTAGATAGAGAGATAATCAGAGGTCTAGGAGAACTCAGAACAGATTACAGAAGAATCGAGAAGATTCAGAAGTGATCTAGAGTGATTTGGAGGTCCTATTGACCAAGTTTGACCAGTGTTGACTAGAGTTAACTTTTGATGAAAAAGATGCAGAATTTGAGAAAATGATGATATGTGATTCTGGCAAGAATACGAAATCAGAAGGTTGACTACACAAGCATTTGATCACGTCAGTCCTAGAAATTTTAAAACATGATTTTGAGCTATTTAGGAGTGTCAAATTTTGATTTCAATCCCAAAAATGGATTTAGAGCAGTCGATTTAGCTAATGGTGAAGTTTTCATGCAAAATGGAGTACTTTTGAAAATTAGGTCAAAACCTATATAGGGCCCAAAAGGGTCATTTTCAATTCATTTGAACCATTGACTTTGTGAGAAAATAGAGCTCTGAGACAAGATGTAAGGTGTTCCAATGAAATTGCATAGATTCAAGTGCTCCCAACATCACAGCCAGTTGACGACCTATGACCCACTTGTGAGTAGTCGATAACCTAGCCTGCATTTCAAGTTTTTAACATTTTGGAGTAGATTTAGATAGATTCTAGAGCAAATTTGGAACTCATTCATAAGAACTCGCATGAGGAAATAGTTTCCTCACGTGGGCCAGTGAGGAGACTCATGTGAGAGGACCAAAAGAGGGCTTTCTCAGGTGGGTCTCTCCATAGGCTTGCGCAAAGAGGACCCAGAAGTCATGCGAGAAACCCTCCATGAGGAAGATCTCTCATGTGATCTGGCACACAGGCTCGCATGGAAAAGAAATATCATGCAAGATTTCTACTTCCTCACATGGGACTGTAGCAAAGAACCAAAATTTTGAGTCCAAATTTTAGGCAAGTAGAGCGTCTGAGAGGCATTGTAGGATAGGTGCACAATTTCAAATTATGATTTTTCTTTGAGAATCATCATGATGGAGATATTGATCATGTGTTGTCACTTGCATTATAGGTTAACTTCCCAGACATTGTGTTTTGATCTCATCATCCTTTTATTGGTGAGGTCGTGTGACAGTTGGATGATGCAAAGTTCACACATTGATGCACTAGGGTTTTTGTTTCTACGTGATGTACCCGACATTCAAGTAAATCATAGATTACTAGGTGTACTTGTTGAGAATTTCCATTTTGAAATGAACACATTCCACTTTCCACAAGGGGAGATGATAGTTACCTTAGAGGATATCTACAGGATCCTGAGAGTACCCTTCCACAGCCCGCGTGTGGAATATGATACACAACCGAGAGTAGCCACTGTGGTACTCAGGGAGGTATTTCAAGATGATCTAGTCATGGGTCAGGTGATCCCTTGGGAGGATCTAATTAGAGACTATGGTGTTGGACATTGATTAGCAGTTGTGTTAGAAGCATTCCCGGGCTGCTACTTGATGCCAAATAGAGGGAAACATAGACTAGGGTGCGATTGGGGTTAGATGTTGTAGAGGATGCTAGAGTAGTCAGCTGTGCATTTCAAATGGGGCCAGTGCATACTGGAATAGATGTATCATGAGATGCACAAGATCATGTATCGTGATGCATGGAGCATGGCAGAAGGTGTATTCATTCTATAGATATGGGCTTGGGAGAATCTCCCCATTTATAGGCCAGTGTTTAAGGACACCAGACAACTCTTGGGGCCATACATCTATAGGTATGGTGGCCCTATGACTCAGTCAGTGCTAGGTAAGACTAAGCAATGGTGGGCTTAGTTGGATGACATGGTTGCAGTTGTACACACAAAAGTAGTGCACTTCTATGAATTCTTACATGCAAGGAAACTCAAGAATGAGCTCTCACAAATCAATCCATAGCTCTCTATGCATGGAGTTGCAAGATTATGGATTTTCTCTCAGCTAGAGCTATTGAGCTTGTGACCTTGCTAGTCAACCATACAATGAGAGATTTGAATGAAGACAAGGGCAAGAGTGCCAATACCTCCAAAGAATCAAATGGAAATGCAATGCAATGCAAGCTAATAATGAGAATGCAAATGTGCAAGCTATGCTATGAAAATGGAAATACAAACTAAGCTATGAAATGGAAATAGCAATGTGTTACAACCCTTCCTATTAAGCTAAATGAGTTATTCTAAAGCTTGAAATTGAAATCTAAGCTATGAAAGCATAAACATGAACTACTATGCAAGAATGGAAACTAAATTATGAAGCAAATGAAGAACTCTAAAATGCAATGCAACAATGATCTCCAAAAAGATCCAAAGAATTCCTACAGCATAGAGTTAGCATAAAACAAGTGTCTTAAAATGAGGGAGAGAGCTCTCCTTTTATAAGAAATGAGGTGAAATGGACCATTGAGATTAAGAGGCAAAAAGTCTTAATCAGCGGTGGAGCTTGAAAGAGGAGAAATCCATATGCACAAGTATCCTCCAATAGGAAAATAGGAGTTGACTTTATGTCCATGTGAGACAAAAAGTGCTTTTTCCTTTTTTTATAAAATGAGAATAATGCTTTAATTGTGCAACTTAGGATAAGAGGAAAGTGGGGGTTTTTTATTTAATAAAAGGGGATGAAATTACTTTTAATTAAATAAAGGCTTAGGATAAATGGTTAGCCCATAGGATAAAAATCAAATATATGATCGAAATTAAGACTTGATCAAGAAATTGATAATGTTGAAAATATTGATTATTGATAAAAAATGATTCAGGGTTGATAAATCAAATAAATGGGGCCCAAAGTCTAGGTGACCATTTTTGGGTGCATACATTTGCCCCTCTTTGACTATTGTGTGATCGATCTAGGAACACATGTAGTCAAAGAATGAAGTTGAAAAGTGAGATCGATTTGGGATCACAAAACAACTCAGATATGAGGTCGATTCGGGATCACATCCGGACAAAGCATAAACAAAGGCCTTTGAACATGAGGTCGATTTGGGATCACATTCAAAGTAAGAGATAAGAATCTCAAATTTGAGCAAAAGCTCACAAAAGATGTCTGAATTAGGAAAATCAAGGAATCGGGGATGAGAATCCCATAGATACTACCCCCTTAGAATCAAAATTGAAATCAGGTAGAGGAGAGACAGTAAATCGATAAAAATTTGATCAAATCAAAATGAAATCATAATGGAAGATAAAGGTCAATAGATTAACCATTAGGCAATGAAACATGCCCCAGTGATGAATTAGAAGAAAAGAAGTAGGGCGAATGAAAGACTAGAAAATTTGAGAGATATGGAAGGAAGAAATTCCATCAAAGATCAGAGAATTATGCCTCAAAAAGGTCAGTCAACTATGTAGAAGAAGGAAAATTTTGAAACGTGATTTTGACAATCAAGATAACCTCAGATTTCGATTTCAAGTCTGAAAATGGATAGAAAATGATGCGATATGAAAGACCAAAAATGAAAAATATGATCAAGAAGAATCAGAAAATGAGCACAGTTGACCAACTAGTCCATAGATGATAAAAAGGAGAGCTCTCTCCATATGCAAGATGCAAAAACTAAACTATGATGAACCTAAGAATGCAAGCTACTATGAAAGTGGTTGACTTGCAAGGTCACAACGCTTATAGACATCTAATTATCATCATCAAGCTTTAGGTAACACCATAAGATCATACAATGCACACTAGCATGACTATGTGGATATGAATATGATCTTTATCAGGTAGAAATGTGCAAATCCCACCTAGGCATCAAAGACATGGAGATCAAGATGACTAATGTAGTGATATTACCTAAGTTTGATATGGCAAGATTATGCTTGTATCAAGACACATGAAAGTCAAGATAACTAGAAGCATGTACTCACAAAATAGTCAAGAATAATACCTTGTCAACCCATAGTGTCAAGTAAGACCAGCATAAATGCTCATGACAATTAGGATCAACAAAATATACCCACAAGAAGATAAAGAAATAAAACATGTTCTCATACCCTCAGTCTTCTAGCTATGCATCATCGAAAACTTCTTAGGGAGAGACCACTCATCAAAGAAATCCTCATAGACAGCACACAAAGAAAAATAAAGTCAATATATCTCAATGAGTTGATTGTTTAAGTGCGTGTGTGTTGGTCATAGAGTCAGACTCTGATCATCGCATCTGCAAATGAGAAATATTGCATCAAACTTAGACTATTGGGTAAGACATCTAATAAGTGTTAAGAAACACTCGACGCAAGGGTAGTGTTGAGAAACACAGTTGGGGTGGTGTTGAAAAACACCTAATTGTGAAATGCACCAAGAGACAAACGCACCTAAAGGACCTATGCGAATAGTTATGCCCCCTAGACAAAGGTAAAGACCAATTCCAAACTAAGCCAAATAAGGTCAAGGTATGATGGAAAGGCTCAGTGTCGAGGACGCATGCTAAAAGACAAGGGTGCAAAGGCCTCAAGTAGTGCTTGTTTCCAGGTTTTCACCACTTGGAATCTTTTTTCATTTTTTCATTTTTTTCTTTTTTTGTATTTTTGCTACCAAGGCGCCTATTTCCAGGTTTCCACCAAGGCACTTTTTCTATTTTTTTTGAATTTTTTTTGCATTTTTGTATTTTTTTGTATTTGTTTAGAACTGTATATGCTTTTTAGGATTTTTTCAGCATCATATATGAATTTTTTTGGTATTTTTTCAAGATCATAAAATATGTACAAGGGATGCCCCCAAACAGAACAGGCATCAAGGATAAAACTTCTTGAGGTGCAAAATGTTGATGGGATCAGGGAGCTATTCTCCATAGGGATCTGACAGTAAATATGCACCTATACCAAAAGTAGCTATAATAACATATGGTCCAAGCCAATTGGGTTCGAACTTTCCCTTTTGTTCTCTGTTCTATTGATTCTTAGGGTTCTCTCTCAAAACAAGATCACCTATCTGAAATTCCCTAGGGTGAACCTTCTTGTTGAATGCTTTGGACATACACTTCTGATACACTCTCATATGATCAAATGAAGCCTTACACTTCTCATCTACAAGTTTGAGTTCCTGTAACCTCATGGCACGATAATCCTCATCTATTATCAATCCTTTGAGTGAGACTCTAAATCAAGGTATCTCTACTTCTAAAGACAACACCGCTTCAGTGCCATAGATAAGAGCAAAAGGAGTAGCTCCTATAGGTGTACGAATGCTAGTTCTATAAGCCCATAGTGCTGGATTGATTTGCAAGTGCCAATCCCTGCCATTCTTGTCCACAATCCTATGAAGAATCTTAAGGATGGTTTTATTGGAAGCCTCTGCCTGTCCATTTCCCTGTGGAAAGTAAATGGAGGACCAATGTTGCTTGATTTTAAACTTTTTACATAAATGCTTTAGGTCCTTATTCTTGAATTGACCTCCATTATCAGTGATCATCTCAAAGGGTACTCCAAATTGGCAAATAATATGATTCAAGATGAACAAAGTGATAGTCTTCCTTGAAGCCACAGAAAGTGGCACCGCTTCCACCCATTTTGTGAAGTAGTTAGTAGTAGTAATAATGAACTTATGTCCACCTGATGAGTTGGGGTGAATCTTCCCAACTAGATCAAAGGCCCAGCACTGAAATGGCCAACGAGAAATGGAAGGAATCAGCTCCCTACCTGGAGCATGAATCAGGTTTCCATGTTTCTAACATTTTTCACAAGACTTAGCAAAGGCTATTGCATCTATCTACATCGGGCCAATAATACCCCACCCTAAGCAACCTTCGAGCCATGGCAAGACCATTGGAATGTCCACCACAAATGCCCTTGTGGATGTCGGCTAACACTTGGTCAAATTCCTCCTTTTCCAAGCACCTAAGGAGTGTCCCATCTAAACCCCTCCTATATAAATCACTAGAGATAAGGGTGTGGTGGGAGGCATTTTAGACAAGGTTTCGGCATGTAGAATGGTTGAATGTGTTGAGGATGATGGTGTCACAGAGATATGAATAGATAGCACCATATTGGGAAGATTCATGTGTGACAAGGGTACAAATGACATGGCTTTCAGATGAGTCAAATATGGGATGGTGTAGCTCTTCGACCAGGAATTAAAATCAAGATTCATGTTGTTCCAACTATAGGAGTGAAGCTAATGTGGCCATAGCATCTGCAGCTTTGTTCTTTGTCCTAGGGATCTATTGAAATGTCACAAATGTAAAGTAACGTCTAAATGATTCAACCATCTTTTTGTAAGGTACCAATTTATCATCCTTGGTTTGATACTCCTCATTGACTTGGTTGATAATTAGCTGTGAATCCCCAAAGACATGTAATTTTGTTATGTTCCATTCTATAGCCATTTTCAATCCATTGGTCAAAGCTTCATATTCGACAATATTATTTGTACATGGGAATAAAAGTTTGTAAGACTTTGGAATGTTGTACCCATGTGGAGAGACAAATAATACTCTAGCACCTGATCCATTTTGCATGTGGGAACCATCAAAGAACATCTTCCAAGTGTGGGTAGTCATATACAGTATGTGTTCATCTGGGAATTCTACCAGAATAGGCATACTATCCTTAACTGGAAAGTCAGCTAATTGGTCAGCAATAGCTTGCCCTTTTATGGCCTTTCTTTCAATGTACTCTATATCAAATTTAGATAAAACCATCATCCACTTGGCAAGCCTACCCGTGAGGGCAGCCTTACTAAGCGAGTACTTACGAGGATCAATTTTTTCAACCAAATGTATAGTATGAGCAAGCATATAGTGTCACAACTTTTGGGAAGCAAACACTACTGCCAAACAAGACTTTTCAATGCTATTATAATTGATCTCATAAGATACTAGAGTATGACTAATGTAGTAAATGGCCCTTTCTTTCCCAGTGTCATCTAATTGAGCCAACAATGCCCCCAAGCAAGACTCTATTGCTAAAATGTACAAAATCAATGGTTTCCCTGGAATAGGAGGCATCAAAATTGGAGGATTAGCCAAATACTATTTTATTTGATCTAGGCTCTTTTGGCATTCCTCATTCTACACGCAAGAAGCACCCTTATGCAATGTCTTATTGAATGGTTGTGCTTTGTCTGCAAGCTGTGAAATACACCTCCTTATGGATTGGAGTCATCCCTGAAGACTTCTCATCTAACTAATGTTTCTTGGAGGTGGCATATCTAATATAGCTTGGACTTTTTCAGGATCAACCTCTATTCCTTTTGCTGAAATTATGAATCCTAGGAGTTTACCTAAGGAAACTCCAAATGCACACTTTTTCAGATTCAATCTAAGCTGAAACTATGCCATGCAATCTAAAATTACTTCCAGATCATCGAGGTATGTATCCCATTTTCTATATTTAGCCAAGGTATCATCCACATAATCTTCCATGTTCTTATGCATCATATCATGAAAAATTGTGGTCATAGCTCATTGGTATGTTGCTCCTGCATTCTTTAGGCCAAATGGCATGATGTTCCAACAATAGGTTCCCCATGCACATGTGAAAGCTATTTTCTCTTGATCTTCGGGAGCTATTTTTATCTAGTTATATCTAGAAAACCCATCCATTAAGGAATATATCTCATAACCCGCCGTCATATCCACTATCATGTCTATGTTTGGGAGTGGAAAGTCATCCTTTGGGCGTGCTTTGTTGAGGTCTCTGAAGTTTGTACACACTCAAATGGATCCATCATGTTTGGAAACTAGAACAATGTTTGAGATCCAATTGGCATAGTCAATAGCTCTAATAAATCCAGCTTTTAAGAGCTTCTCTAATTCTACTTTTACAAGGAGAGCTACATGAGGGTGCATTTTCCTCAACCTTTGTTTGACTGGTTTTATTCCTGGAGCTATAGATAGATGATGCATGATAAGATTGGTGTCAAGCCCTAGCATGTCTGAATACGTCTAGGCAAAGTTGATTTTCTTTTTTTGTAAAAACTTTGTATATGCCTCTTTTTCTCCAACTGATAGAGACTGAGCTAGGTGCACTATTTGGGGAGCCTCTTCTATATTCAAATTGACTGGTTGTGTAGGCTCAATAAGAAATGATGACCTTTCTTGGAAGTAACTTGGAAAGTTATTAAGTACCCCATCCTTAGGCACCTCGAAGAGGTTTTCACCCTCAGATACGCCTTTGCTTTTTACTATTTTCGATTCTGACACCACCACAAAGTGGTTTTTGCCATCAGACCTTTTTTTCTTTTTTTCTTTTTCTTTTATTTTTAGACTAAGGTACTTAATATCAAGCTCCATCATACTCATTTTCGATTCACTGGTGGAAGAAGCCACGGGTTCAAGAGCATTTAGATAGCAGGAAATTTCGTAATCATTCTGAAAAGTGAGGATTCTAGGCTCTTGATGGTGCTGAGACCAGTCGATTAGGTCATAGTGAACAAGGGGTAGGTCAATGATGGGTTCAACATTGTTTATATGGAAGGTGTTATCTTTGGTGACCATACGATCAGGATTCATCCAGTCCCCTCCTAAGATACCCGAGTCAGGATTTGTCCTACCAAATGAAGTGTTGTCCACTAAGGCAATTCAAGGAGTACAATCCTCTAGTCCTACACTAGGCTCATTGGTCACATTGGGTTGAGTACTATAAGTATGGACAACATCCATTTCTAAATCAACTGTTGCATCTGAAAGTGAATCCCATTCAAACTCATGTGAGTCTATGTCTGAATCATTATTTGGGCCTCGTGATGTAGAAGCCTCAAGGTTAGGAAAGGTTTCCCTTTCTCTAGCACTAGCATTGTTACTATCCATCATAGCTAGGATAGCAACACTTTCCATTGTCAATCTAGCATTCATACTACCAGTTGTCAAATCTTGTGAATCTCCCCAAAGGAGATTTGTTGAAGGCACCCAATCATCAGACACGTCTTGTTGATTAGAGAGATTAGGTGTGTAGTCTAAGTCATTGTCACTGTCCATCGTAGCTGAGACAGGGACACCTTTTTGTTTCTTATTTTCAAAACCTAAGCCAACTATTGACTTATTCCTTCATCCAAAAAGGGCATGGTTAAGAGGTTCAGCCCTAGCATCTAGCCTATGACTAAGGGGACCCTGTCCTGGATAACCCATATTCTTGACCAATGTATACCCTCTCCCATAAGTTCTAGGGGAAGGTGCAAAATTCTCATTATGTAGGTATTTCTCTTCTTGGTAAATCCAGTCCCTAACAGTAACCTCTTCTTTTTCTTCTTGAATCGAAACTGAGGATTCCACAAACTTATCGAACAATGTCATGGCCGAAGACGAGGGTTTCATTTCTTGAGAAGGTTTGCCATAAGACCTAGGGTAAATTGGAAATTTTGTGAATGAATCCAATTTGTAATCCCCCATACCAAGATCTATGGTCTTGAATTGATTCTTGCATTGTTCAAATGCAGTATCAAAAGTGTTAGCCTCCCTCTTCAAAGGAATGTGAGACCTTGCTGAAATTGTGTTGACTGACAGTGTGTTGTCTCTAGGTATGCAAACTTCTATTCCATTGAAAGGGAATTTTACACACTGATGATAGGTAGATGGGACCACTTGCATCTCATGTATCCATGGTCTACCTAACAAAATATTGTAAGCCAAAGGACTAGCATCAACAATCTGGAAAAAAATATCTTTCTCTACAGGACCAATTCGGATAGGAAGAACAGCCAATCCTTTAGAACTACATTCTACTTCATCATTAGCCTTGATAGTTATTTTCTTCCTTGTGTCAATGACTTTTTTTGAATAACCCAAGTCCTTTAATAAGCTCAAAGAACAAATATTAAGCCCAACACCCCCATCTATCAACACACGCCTGACACGGGTCTTATGGATCATAACCTCTATATGAAGGGCCAAATTGTGTGGGTGGCTTAATGACTTGTCATCCTCTTCTGAAAATGTAAGGTAGTGAGGGCTAGCCAAGTGGTTGACCATATTCTAGAATTGATCTACATCTATATCATTAGCCACATTAGCCACTCGCAAGGCATCCTCAAGGACACGCTTATGCTTAGGGGACAATTCCAAAAGCTCAAAGATTGAAATCTATGCTGGTGTACATTGTAATTGGTCAACAAGATTATAATTCAACTCAGGACCAACAACAGATTTTGGAAGAACACCCTTTGACACTGGCTTCTTAGAGTTACTAGAGTTAGGACCTCTAATAACAATGGGAGCTTGAGACTGGCTTCTAGTGACAACATTGAGGGGTTGAGACATCCTTCATGAGTGAGGACCTCTTAGGACCACAATGGGTCCTTCATCAAGCATAGGATTCGAATCCACATCATATCCATAAGGGTCTTTCCCTCTCGTCATGTTGACATTGTCACCAACAACTTCAAGCATATTAATAACATTTTTAGCATTTGTGTAAGTGTAGTTGATAGCAGCCTTGCCATTCTTGTTGTTAGAATTCTCTCCTTTCTCATATTTGGGCAAGGGTTCTTTAAAAGCTTTGTGATCCGCATTAGTGGTTAAACCATCAATTTGTAATTTGTTGCTCTCAATAAGGTCTTGAACAAGATGTTTAAGTCTAAAACAATTTTCTATATCATGTCCAATTCCATTGTGAAAGACACAAAAGGCCTTCTCATCCCACCAATGAGGTTTAGGATCTAGTATGCAGTGCTTGGCAGGGTCTTGAGGGTGTGCCAAATTGTGAGTAATTAATGTCTTGAAAATGTCTGCATAGGAGTCCCCAAGTTTGGTAAATTGTCTCTTTTCCTTTTTAGGTCTCCCTTGATACTTGGGTTTATTCTCTTATTGTCCTGAAGATGTTTGCAGCTTCATGGCTTGAATGGCATGAGAGAGATTAAGAACTCCTTCATTCTTAGGTTGTGATGAGTCAACAACTCCGTCATTGACCACCTGCTTATTCTTATTCCAATAAGAGTTCTTTTTGTCCTTATTACCATTATTGTTGTTGTTTTGGCTATTGTTGTTATTAGTTGATTTAGCCAAAATTCCTTGTTCTTTTAGGACATCCTCTATGCGACAGGCCACCTCTAGCATGGTATCAAAAGAATTAAACGGGATCTTCCTTACTTCATATCTTAATTCCAGTATCAAGTTGCTCACAATGATGTCTATTCTTTCCTCCTCAAGAATTGTCCTTGGATATTTTGAGCACAAACGTCTCCATCTTTGTAGGAAGGTGAAAAAAGGTTCCCCTTGATTTTGTTTGAGTTTGCACAAATCAAGCATTGTGACTGACCTTGATAGATTATAAGCAAAATGTTGAACAAATCTTTGGACAAGTTCCTTAAATGTCTTTACTGGAGGAGTAAGGTTGGTGAACCACTCCATGGCTTGACCCTTGAGACTCCTTGGAAATAATCTCATCAAGTAGGAGTCTTCATGGTGAAAAGAAAAGCTCATTATGTAGAACTATCGAACATGGTCATGAGGGTCACCAACGCCATCATATTTGTCATAGGTTGGAAACTCAACTTTCTTAGGGAATTCAACCAACACCACATTCTTGTCAATTGGGTTGGGGCATATGGAGTCCAAATTAAATGTGCTCTTAGAAGCCCTCATCCTTTCTATATCCTTTTGCATTTGCATGATCACCTCATTGGTTGAAGGATTCTACTTCTTAATCTTTTGGTGGATATCAAAATTGTATGGGACCTTAGCACCTTTGTTGATAAGGCTTTCTAGGAATTGATCCTTGTTTTGTTCCACATATGCTTGAAAGGATGGTTCTCATTGCATCATCATAAAATCCATTTTATCAAAGTTGGTATAGCTTCCTCCATGTTGTGAGCCATGATGTGCTTGTTGGGAGGGTTTCTTTGAATGTCTATGAGGTGATCATCTCCTATGATGATCATATCTTGAAGTCTTTCTTCCTCTAGGACTTGGGGATCGTGAGGGCATCCTTGACCTTCTTCTAGGACTTGGTGAGGGGGTAGATGGGGGTGAGTTGGTCCCACTATTGGTACCCCTCCCATTGAATCAATTTTGGAGTTGTTGTGCATAGAGCCTATCTTCTTCTTCCTGGGTGACTCTTTTGCTTATGTCCAATAATGCACATTCCTCTTCCTCTAATTGTCTGAATTTCTCCTTTTTGGTGGCTTGTTCATCTAGATAAGCTTTCTTCTCCCTTTCAATTCTTTTCAACCTTGTATTTGCATATCAAGAGGTATCTTTAAGTGGAGAAGATTGTCTTGAACACCTTATTGTGTTGGCTGCGTTGATGTGATGGTCACTAGATTCATTGTTCTACTCCTCATGTTGTGACCCTGAATCTGAGTGAGTTTTCTTATAATGTCTCTCATCTCATTGGTGAGCATCAAAATATATTATGTTGTTGGGACGTGACCCGGGTGGACTAGCATGAGAAGAACCACCGTACTCTCTCCTATGCCATTGGAAGATGTCCTCAAGAGTTTGATTCATGGCTTCTCTTTGTTGTCGAGTGAAAGTGTAACTCATGTCCATACTTGATGAAAGTGGTGCTAAAGAGGTGCTCACTTCACTAGGATTACCTTTTGGATCAAAACAAACCTCAGATTCACTTTTAGGAGATTGGTCAAAAAGGGGTTCTTTTCCCTTGTGCTGTTGACAAGTCTTAACTGGTGGTAATTGGCTAAAGACAATAGGGGGTCACTTCCCTTGATTGACTTGGTACCTTGTTGTAACTAACATGAAAGAAATAGATTCTTAATGATAGGGTGACCTCGCAAAGTGTCAACACCAAACTAGGATAATCAAAGTTCTCTATTGTCCAAAGAGAAATGAAAAGATAGAAATATCAAAGGGGCTTTACCAACACTATCAAAGAGGTGCTTCAAATCAAAGGGTGACTACCCTTGCACTTTTGAACCAAGAGCTTGGACTAGGCCAAAATATAATTGAAATTGAGATTTAAATGAAAGCGATTTGGACAATAAGAGCACTAAAATTTTCCAAGAATGTAGCCAACAATCCTAGAGATAAAGTTTGTCACCAAGAAGGGCCTTCTAACTTGACAATTGTTCCCAAAGTGACCTCGTAAATTAGATGATGCTATCCCAGAGGACTAAAACCAAAAATTTAGAGCCAAGATAGGTCTCTAATGACAGAGTAAGAAACCTACTCAAAGACCTAACCTGAATAACAGCAACTGAAACTGACCAAACTGAAAGCACGGTAGAAACTACCCAGGTGATATACTTTAGGCTAACTGGGTGATACTTCACCCTACACCAAGTGATATACCTCACAATATCTGGGCGATAAACACCAGGCAGGTTGGGCGATAGTCCAGTAGGGGCAAACTATCGCATGATGTTTCTTCTCAAAGCAGGTGATACTGTTGCAAAATTGTTTAACTCTTGACTAGAACTGTGTAAAATTTGCATTTTTTGGGTCTGTTTGGTCAAAATTTTTGGTCTGAGGGTTGATGTTTTTTATCTCAATCATAATATCAGCAAAATTTTGGCAAGTTTGCAAACAATGAGGGATCAAACATGTCTCAAAACACTTGAAACAAGGGCAAAAGCAACCTTGCCAAGACAAACACTTGTGATATCAAAATAAAATTACACCCTATGAATGCTACCGATTGTTTGTACATTGAGAACATTTACACTGGTATCACACAATCGAAGACAATTCAAGCAAATCTATCCTAAAAAGTCAAAGCTCAATACTTACCAACTTATCCCACAACTTGGTGTCCCCTTGCCTCACACAAAGTGGTTACCCATAATAGATGTTGGCTTTGTCATGGAAGTGTCAAAGACACAACTAAAGGAACACATATGGTGAGTATCTTAAGGTGATTCAAGTTGTTCCACTTGGATAAATCCTTGCACTAAGAAGATAAGCAGCTAAATAAGGTGGCTTCTAACCTATGGTTCTTAGTAAGGGCTTCTGTTCATAACACCCCTCTTTCTCCTCATAGAGGACTGGGACCTCGCGGCCTCAAGAGTACCTTAAGCATTCTTGCTCAATGCTTTCCCCATAGTCACAATCCCACGAGTTACTCACATCAAGTGAAGACAAGTGTTATGTCTACCAAAGTTTTGTGTCCTTGATAGCCTTGAGATTATAGTGAGTTGGAATCACTCGCCACCAAGTAAAATGATGACAAGGTTGTCCCCACTTGGGTCATTCCTCTTGATTGCTCAAGAGCAAGCCCGCTAAAGGATCCTAAACTAAAGAAAGAATGGATGATTTTTGAGGTTCAAGGTTTTTGGTCCACCACAAGGGTGAAGAGCATACTCCCCTATCTCAAAAACTTCTCCCAAACACACCAAGCAAAATTTAATTACCCCCTTGCTTCCAAAAACCTTAAGATGGGTCAAGATTTTCTGATTCACCTAAAGGTGAAGAGCATACTTCTCCTACCACCTCAAAATCTCTTTCACAAGGTATTAAAGTTCCTCATACAATTATTAAATGCCACACTTGAAAGGAAATAAATCACAAACACTTTAAAAAAATATAAAAATTTCTTTTTGCTTTTGTTTATGCTTTGGGCAGCCCTGCAAAAATGTTAGTAGCCCTCTTTGACATGCGATTTCCTTTCAAGAAAAGCTCCTACAACCACAAATTGTTAGACAACTAGGGTTAGGAAAACCAAAATCTAAGTGAAAGCAATGTAAAGACCTGGTCAATTTAGACTAAGAAATGTAAATTAACCCTGTTTAAATGCATCAAAGTAAGCCAACAAGCTTAATGTGATCAAATTCAGCTGATAAAACTTAGAATCTAGCTCTCTGCTATATCAGGTGATATACCTTAGACTTCACCAATATTGCATGACACAGTTTCCTATATCCGGGCAATCTACCTCAATCTGGGTGATATACTGCAAAATAGGCGGGTGATACTTCGCATGACACCAAGTGATAAACCTCAATACATGCATGCAATTCTTCTAAGATGTGAAGTGTCGCACTGGTATTATAAGGTATATCATGTGATATACCTAAGAAGTGTCATGCGATACTCTGAGACAGAAAAATAGAGAGCGCAAAATATCTAAAAATTAAGCTAAAAACTTGCTGAAAAATTGACGAAAAATTATGAAAATGCAAAAAAAGAAGGGACAAAGCTAGTCAACTCTGCCCCATGGTGGGTGCCAAAAATGTACACACAAAAGTAGTGCACTTCTATGAATCCTTACATGCAAGGAAATTCAAGAATGAGCTCTCACAAATCAATCCATAGCTCTCTATGCATGGAGTTGCAAGATTATGGATTTGCTCTCAGCTAGAGCTATTGAGCTTGTGACCTTGCTAGTCAACCATACAATGAGAGATTCGAATGAAGACAAGGGAAAGAGTGCAAATACCTCCAAAGAATCAAATGGAAATGCAATGCAATGCAAGCTAATAATGAGAATGCAAATGTGCAAGCTATGCTATGAAAATGGAAATACAAACTAAGCTATGAAATGGAAATAGCAATGTGTTACAACCCTTCCTATTAAGCTAAATGAGTTATTCTAAAGCTTGAAAGTGAAATCTAAGCTATGAAAGCATAAACATGAACTACTATGCAAGAATGGAAACTAAATTATGAAGTAAATGAAGAATTCTAAAATGCAATGCAACAATGATCTCCAAAAAGCTCCAAAGAATTCCTGCAGCATAGAGTTAGCATAAAACAAGTGTCTTAAAATGAGGGAGAGAGCTCTCCTTTTATAAGAAATGAGGTGAAATGGACCATTGAGATTAAGAGGAAAAATATCTTAATCAGGGGTGGAGCTTGAAAGAGGAGCAATCCATGTGCACAAGTATCCTCCAATAGGAAAATAGGAGTTGACTTTATGTCCATGTGAGTCAAAAAGTGCTTTTTTCTTTTTTTATAAAATGAGAATAATGTTTTATTTGTGCAACTTAGGATAAGAGGAAAGTGGGGGTTTTTTATTTAATAAAAGAGGAGGAAATTCCTTTTAATTAAATAAAGGCTTAGGATAAATGGTTAGACCATAGGATAAAAATCCAATATATGATCAAAATTAAGACTTGATCAAGAAATTGATAATGTTGAAAATATTGATTATTGATAAAAATGATTCAGGGTTGATAAATCAAATAAATGGGGCCCAAAGTCTAGGCGACCATTTTTGGGTGCATACAGTAGTAGTATGGTGGCCATGGATAGGTACAAAGATCTGGGATGATGCTAGGCATGAGCTTTCATATATGTTATGTTCACGCTCTTTGATTGGCTGAACTATTACCATTATTGAGAACTTTCCACTATTATGGGTCCTGCGAAAGTTTGGGACGCCACAGGACATACCTGAGGAGTACTGCATGTACGCTCACTTCATCGATGAGGTAAAGAAGGGCTGGATGCCAAGGTTAGATTAGGGTAAGTCTATGATAGAGGCACAGGTAGCACCAGCCTGATGCAATTACATGGAAGTTGTAATTGATGGGGGATGACACCAGCATACCGGGATCATCTGATAGCACATCCATTCCCAAAGTACATAGATCTAGTGGGCATGGGTCACTAGGTACATTAGGTGGTATAGTAGAAGGTAGTGTAGCCTCCACCACAATAGTAGTAGGCAGCTCAGCCTCTACCATAGCAGCAATAAATAGCTTAGCAGCAAGTACCTTGACAAAGGGTAACATAAGTAGCCATTCTTGTATGGCGGATGAGGATAGATCCTGGTGCTAGTAGTAGAGGAGCACAAGAGAGATCCACACAATAGAGGATAGAGGAGATACTATAGCAGGCTCTTGAGAAGGAGACACAGGATGAGGTTATGTAGGATCAGGCTACATAGGGTCCCTCTCCTAGAGATGCAATCACACAACTGTAGGATGCACTATGGTGGAGTCGAGATAGGGTGTGGTAGGCACAGAGAGAGATAGGTGATCTCCATATATAGGTCTCCATCAAAGATACCTAGGTAGTGGAGAGAGATAGGGAGATTAGGGAGTTGTGGGAGGAATAAGAGAGGTCTTAGATAGAGACTTGATAGGAGGTTGCATAGGTAGCGTATTATTATACATCTTACATTGGTACAGTTCGTGAGCTAGCAGATCAGGTGTAGTGACTTTTAGAGTATGCCAGAGCACTAGAGGTACCATAGGGGCCCCCTCCATAGGCACTACCTTAGCTAGATATGTCACCCCCTCCACCTCCTTTAGGTGGGGATGGCCATAGCTATATTATATCATGATGTATCTAATGCATAGGCATCTATATTGTAACCCATGTTTGAGATATAGACTATGCCCGAGTAGCACCATTTTTTGTATATTGACACTTTGATTTATAGATATGATCTCATCTTTTGGTATTATTGTATGTGTTGTATATTTCTTTGAGTTTTTTATGTGTTATGAAATGTATCCTAAATTATTAGATGAGTAGATATGAGATGTATGTCATGTATGAATATGCACATGTTTTATGGTTATGTGTGTATGCAATGTGAAATGCAATGGCAGATGGTAGATGAATAAATGCAATGTATGATTTTATTTATGTATGTAATGAATGCACATGTATATGAATATGTAGATGTAAATGTATGCACATGAATTATGAGAATTTTCTTTGATAGATGTAATGTAATGTATGTGGTACTAATCATCTCATGTAGGATATCACAATACATGATAGGTACTAACTGTATCATCTTAAAATGGAAGCACTTCCATGTTAAGAGCATTTAGCCCTTTGAGTAAGTGGTTTGGGGTCATATCAACTACCTTGATTGGGTCTTTGCATGGATCTGGTTGTTTCCCCTCTATTCTTCTTCTCTCTCCCTATTTTCAGCCTCTTTCTGACATACTTTCTCTGAGAAATTGGAGACTTTCACTTTTTGGGTCAAGGATGACCTAGACCCTCACCTAGGTCAAGGTTGACCTTTATTCTAACCTAGGGTAGTGTCAACCTCATCCCTAACCCTAGGTCCAAATTTATATTTATGAAAGTTTCAGGATGTCGGGTTTTAGAAAGTTTTATTTTCCCACTTCCGAGTCGGTTGTTTCTGATTTCAAAATGGTAAACCCTTAAATTGCATTTAATCTAGGTCAATTTTGAGGGTTTAAGATTGATTTGGATTTAATTCTCCAATTTTGACCTCTCTAGAAGTTTGTGCCCTAGATCAATATAAAAGGAAGCCTTCCTCTCTCATTATCACATCCATTATTCACCAAGCAATTTCATGATCAAGTTTTGAGATCAAGTGCTCAAGGTTTTCTCAAGGAGATCATAAGCAAGTGAGGTGTAAAGAATAATCAATCAATCATCCATTCCAGCATTCAAGTTCTCCATTGAAGATCAAGGATTCAAGCATTCAAAGCCTTTGAAGGGATTTGGTTCAAACATTCAAGATTCATCATTCAAAACCCTAGATCTAGCCATCATGGTGGTGTGATCTTCCTTAAAGATCCTTTGTTCATCTTCAAGATCCATTCATTCTTCCCTCAAGGTGGATTCCAAGCATGCAATCATGGAGGTTTTGATTTATATCTATTAACATTATGTTCAAGCTTTCGTATCAATATACATGTTTACATTTGAAATACAATTGCATATCTATTGAATATCATAGCTTCATTGTTAGATCTACTTCTACTACTTTCTATCATTCTCTATTTCAATTCCATTATTATGGTTGATTCCAAACTGGGGTTTGACCAAGGCAAACCCCTCATCCAAAGAACAAAACCATTTTTCTTGTAGGTACAGGTACAGGATAGTGAATTGAAGTGCAAATCTAGATACCTTTTTTGGTGAACTTCTGAGATTTGCAAATAGAATTTCCATCAGAGTAGTTCTATGTCAAGGACAACCTTCAATGGGGGTAGGATTGTGCCCCAGGATAAGACTTTGCCCCACTATCTAGGTCAAAGCTGACCTGGCCTCAAAAGGATAAAAGTTTTCTAGGTTTTCTCTATCTCGGCATTTCCAGTCCGAAACAATTTGCAGAATTTCTTGAAACTGTTCACAGACATCAGAAAATAGTGATTTCTTCATCAGCCTTCTTTCGAGATAAGTATTTTTTATTTATTTAGTTTGTATGTCCACAAAATTTTCCATCTTATCCTCATATCCATACTCAATCTCCATTCATAGAGGTGAATCCCTTTTACCTCTATTCATTTTGGTGAACCTGAATGGCTTACCCCTTTCTTTTGTGGAATTAGATGTCTTATTGTGTTTGATTTACCTTTGTATTATCTTGTGTGTTCACCTTCATTTTGGTGAACCCATGATAGATAACTCTTTCTTTTTGGTGTTAGATGTTTTTCTTTCTTTCCTTAAGATTATATTTCCTTTACACTCTTGCATTTTAAATTCAAAAACAAACAAAAAAATCCATATATTCAACAAAATATAAAAACATTTCTTGCATTTCATTTACTATGAAGATTCTTAAGATGCTTTGATGTGTGGTCATGTTCTTTATTACCCTTCTTTTAGCATCTCTTTACCATACCTATGATGTTTATGAGATTATCATTCATTTCATTATGTTGATGATCCTTCATTTTTCTCTCGCCTATGCTTTTGTGAAATTGACCGATACTAATCTTCCTACATTCAAAACTTTCATTAAAGATTCATTTGGTAGACTTATTATCCTCTTGGATTATGTGAATAATTTGTTAGATGATACACCATCTCCTAATCTTCCTAATCCTAATCCTACCATTCCTAATTTGATTCCTAATATTCCTATTCCTAATCCGATACCTAACTCTCCATCTAGTCATCCTCATCCTTCCCATACTTATGATGGAATTAAAGCTATAGTTTAGGATGCAAATGTGCAAGATTTCTTTGACTTACCTTCTCCTCTGGTTCATGATAATATTAAAGGAAAGGGTAAAGAAACTTCTTCAAAACCTATTATACCACCTTATACAACCTTTAGTCATGAGCATGATAAACAATCACCTCTTGTAGAAGCTTTACATGATATGTACACTATAGGATATAATATGATAAATAAACAAGGTTATTGAGGTTTAGGTCTTGGGGTTAATGAGCATGGTATCAAGTATCTGGTTCATATACCCCCTAAATAGGATTTTCATGGTGTTGGTTGTTCACAATCTCAAGTCAAGGTAGGTGATGTTGATCATCATCCTCCTCTTCATATTCTTCAACCTACACCTAAAATAGATAATCCTGATACTCGTCAAGATGTAGCTAAGAAGGTGTATGTTCAATTAATGAATTCCAAAAAATAAATCTTTAAACCTATACCGAAAGATTCTTTATCTTAGTACAAATGTCCTTTTCATTATAGTAATACACATTTACTTACTGATTGTAAACATTTCAAGCTATATGTTAGAGAAAGAGCTACTTTAGGAATTATATCTCACTCTCATGCAATAGGAATTATATCTCACATTTTGATATAGGGGATTCCCCTCATTCTGATATAATATAGATTTCATCTCCTATTTTCTTTGGACTGGGGGGCAAGAGGTGTATTTCTATCTAGTCTCCTAGGATTCATTAGGCTTTTTATTGGTCTTAATTGGTATTCTTTCTATCCTATCTCTCTATGGTTTTGTATTATATTTATAATCATCCATAGATCCTATTCAAGATATCTTTTCTAAGACATTTTTTTTACTAAGGTATCCCTTGCCTTCATCCCTAGGGGCAAGGTTCTTCCTTCTTTCTCTTTTTCTAGGGAACTGCTTTCCTTAACTTAGTGGTATTTATTTATATTACAATATTATTTCATCATAATGACATATGTTTTGACTATGGATAACCTTTTTATATAAGAGGTTGTTGTCCTAGGTCATCACCTCTTCTCTATGTTCCAAATTATGTTCTTTATAAACTATTACCCTTGCTTTGGTGTTAGATTTGTTTCCATCATTCCAAAGATTCTTTTTCCTCTTCTTTGCTGGGGGCTTGATGATTGAATCTTTGTTCCCACCTAATTTATCTTTGAAAGATGATATTTTGTCTAAAAGCACTCCTCTATGATGGGGGTCTTCTTGATAAGATCTCTTTCACTAAGGATCCATTTCCATGAGTGACATATCCTTTTCATGATTATCTATACTCTTGGATGTAGGGGTCAATATCCCTCACTAACAATATGGTGCACATTGATGCAAATAGGATATCTCCTTGTATTGTGAAGTAGGTATCCTCTTCCTCTTCCTTATCTTGTCTAGTAGACTACCATGATAAGGAGGGGGCATATATAGCATCTCCCTTGTACTATAGTTTTTTTATTTTATATGCTAAATCTTGTAAGGTAATGCACATAAGTTGCTAAATCCTGAAGAGACACGCATTTTTCAATTTTCAATATGCTAAATCTTGGAAGGTAATGCACATAAGTTGCTAAATCCTGAAGAGACATGCATTTTTCAATTTTTAATATGCTAAATCTTGGAAGGTAATGCACATAAGTTGCTAAATCCTGAAGAGATGTGCATTTTTCAATTTTCAATATGCTAAATCTTGGAAGGTAACACACATAAGTTGCTAAATCTTGAAGAGACATGCATTTCTAATATGCTAAATCTTCTAAAGGTAAGGCACATAAGTTGCTAAATCCTGAGGAGACACGTGTTTCATATTCATAGTGATACAAGAAGGTGGATTTATGGGTATTCCATAAGTCATCAGAAGACACATTATAATTGCAAGCGTAGTTTATGGGTGAACTATCAAGTTTGGCCACCTGTTTAGCTCTCCCTCCCTTGGTGATTCATGGTAAGGTGGGCATCTTACTAGGCGAGGTAATCACTTTATCTTTTCTCTCTTTTCTCTTTCATGCTAGTAGGACTGGATCATGAAGCTATGTTATTTATAGTGCCTCTCATGTCTTTCTTATGTAATCATTTATTCTTTTATGATAGCTTTCCAAATATGATATTAGTATGAGAAATATTTCTTTGCAAGGTTTCTTATGCTAATGGATTTGGGTTTTTTTTTACTAACCCCTCTTTTGTGTTGCTTTTGGTTTTCTTTTTGCACCCTCATGCATGTATGTTGAGTTAAAATCCTTAGCCTAGGGTCTTGTATCCTTAGCTAAGTGTTATTTTATCTCATTGTGAATTCACTCGAATCTTATCTTTCTTCTCCTTTACCAAGAGTTTGCATCAAGTTCATACTCTTGCTAAAGTGGGGGCTTAATGTATCATCTTAAAATGGAAGCACTTCCATGTTAAGAGCATTTATCTCTCCAAGTAAGTGGTTTGAGGTCATGTCAAGCACCTTGATTGGGTCCTTGCATGGATCTGGCTATTTCCCCGCTGTTCTGCTTCTCTCTCCCTATTTTCAACCTCTTTCTGATAGACTTTCTCTGAGAAATTGGAGACTTCAACTTTCTAGGTCAAGGACAACCTAGACCCTAACCTAGGTTAAGGTCAACCTTGACTCTGACCTAGGGAAGTGTCAACCTTGTCCCTAACCCCAGGTCCAAATTTTAGTTTCTAGAAGTTTCAAGATGTCAGGTTTTGAAAAGTTTTATTTTCCCACTTTCGAATCAAATGTTTCATATTTTGGAATGGTAAACCCTTAAATTGCATTTAATCTAGCCCCATTTATAGGGGTTAAGATCAAGTTTTGAGATTAAATACTCAAGGTTTTCTCAAGGAGATCATAGGAAAGTGAGGTGTAAATCATAATCAAGCATTCAAGCATTCAAGTTCTCCATTGAAGATCAAGGATTCAAGCATTCAAGCCTTTGAAGGGATTTGGTTCAAGCGTTCATGATTCATCATTCAAAACCCTAGATCTATCCATCATGGTGGTGTGATCTTCCTTCAAGATCCTTTGTTCATCTTCAAGATCCATTCATTCTTCCCTCAAGGTGGATTCCAAGCATGCAATCATGGAGGTTTGATTTACATTTGTTAATGTTATGTTCAAGCATTCATATCAATATACTTGTTTACATTTGAAATACAATTGCATATCTATTGAATATCATAGCTTTGTTGTTAGATCTACTTCTACTACTTGCTAGCATTCTCTATTTCAATTCTATTATTAAGGTTGATTCCAAACTAGGGTTTGACCAAGGAAAACCCCTCATCCAAACAATAAAACCATTTTTATTGTAGGTATAGGTACATGAAAAAAATTGAAGTGCAGATCTGGATACCCTTTTCAGCAAACTTCCAAGATTCATGAATAGAATTTCCATCAGAGCAGTTCCAGGTTAGGGATGACCTTCAGTGGGCAGTAGAATTGTGCCCTAGGGTAAGACTTTTCCCCACTACCTGGGTCAATGTTGACCTGACCTCAAAGGGATAAAATTTCTCTGGGTTTTCTCTGTCTCGGCATTTCCAATCTAGAGTAGGTTGTAGAATTTCCTAAAACTATGCACAGACATCAAAAAACAATGATTTATTCATCAGCCTTCTTTCGAGATAAGTATTTATGTTTTATTTAGTTTGTATTTTTGCAACATTTTCTATCATATCCTTATATCCATACTCAATCTCCATTCATAGAGGTGAATCCCTTTTACCTCTATTCACTAACCAAAAGAATGGTCCTGAAGATCGAGAGCAAGGATCGAACACTTGTGCAGTCATGATGAAGTCAGGATGTGAAATGAGAAGCCTCAAACAAATCCAGGAGAATACAACAAAATTAGTGTTAAAGAACCATCCTGATGCAAATCTAGAATGAAAATGCAAGCCTAAGCTAGATGCAATCCCTAGGACTTGGTTGTTGGACCCATTAGATATTTATCATCATAGAGCGTTTGGTATTGGACGGTCGTAAGATGTCATACAAATCTCACTGATATTTCAATCATAAGAATATGAATATGACATTAGTCTTTAGATTTTTCAGAATGAGGTGTAAGCATGAAGTCACAAGAAGCCAGAATAACCTAAACACCTATTCCTTTTGATTTAGCAAGTTAACATAAGCATCAATTAAAGCACAGTTGCTAGGATGACCTAAATTTTTCTTGCACACAAACACACCAGACACGCGAGAGTTTCAAATTTTTCTAAGTGATTGATAAGTATATCAAGAATGCTCGCAGTGACCCTTAGGTTCACTTCGTAGGATGAGCATTTGAAAGTTCACTTGTAGTAGAAAGAAGTCACTCAAATAGGCAAGGGGAAGAACCAACATCACCAAAGTTTCCATATAAAATGAGTGGAGATACACATGGCCATCTAATATGAGATAGAGGTTGTCATAGTGGATACCCATTTTGTATGGATCCATTGGATCATTAGAACTAAATCAACAAATAGAAAGCAAAGAAAAAATCATGCCCCCAAACCTCATAGCTCTCAGTAAGAATAGACATCTTTGAGTTGCTTGAGGAGGAATAATGAAGTGAAAAATACAAGCACACAAAAAGAAAAGCTCAGCATGTCTCAGAGAGTCACAATTCAATTTCAGTTTTAGCGGATTGATGTCGAATCAGAAGTATACATCATATGTGAAGAGTCTCAATAGGACGATGATAATAGATAGACGTAGTGAGAACCACTAGTGACTGACATGAGGGAGAGTCTCGATGAGAGATCATAGTGCTAACTAAGTATTAGCAGGCAGACGTAGTGAGAACCACTGGTAACTAATATGAGGAATATCCTTAGAGAGAGACCTTGGGAGTACTAGCTAGGCATTAGTAGGTAGACATGGTGAGAACCACTAGTGACTGATGCGAGAGAGATCCTCAGAGAGAGATATCAATAATAGAAAAGCATCAGTAGGAAGACTTAGTGAGAACCACTGGTGACTGATGCGAGGAAGATTATCAAAGAGAAAGATCTAATAGCTGAGCATTAGTAGGTAGACACAGTGAGAATCACTGGTAACTGATGAATGGAAGATCCTCTAAAAAGGATAGGACAGTGCCCCCTAGAGCAGGAAGGGTACCCCCAAGTGTGACTAGTTTCAATCCATGTAGAGTCAAGCATAGTCTCAAAGGTAACTGAGAGAAAGTGCATGGGCTAGCAAACTAAAATAGGAAAAAGCAGGAAAGCAACTGTATAGAGCCAAGTGGTGTTGTGATAGGTATAGCATTGTGGAACAAGAGGCACCTATTTACTAGGTTTTCACCTTCTTGGTAGGAATTTATTGCCTTTTCTACCATGATGTCTATTTACCAGGTTTTCATCAATGGTACATTTTTTGTTTTTCAATTTTTTTGTATTTTTATCTTTTTTATTTTTTTCAGATTATCAAGGTGCCTGTTTACTAGGTTTTCACCAGGATAATAGATTTATTCAAGACATTTTTAATTTTTAGGATTTTTTCATAATAGAGTATGTACATGGAGCATTTAGAAGATGTCTCAATTGTAGAATCGCTTCGGGTGCAAAGCGGTGATCGGCTCTTTGAGCTGTTGTCCTTCTATAGTAGAGAGTTGATAGACACTGGACACAAACATTGTAGTAACAATATACAAACCAAGCCAATTTGGTTCAAATTTTCCCTTTTGAATCTATTGTTGTTTATTCTTAGGGTTCTCTCTTAGGATGAGATCACCCACCTGGAAGTCCCTTGGCTTAACTTTCTTGTTGTAGCTCTTGAACATCCTCTTTTGATATAATTGAAGATGATCGAATGCCACTTTTCGACGTTCATCCAGTAGTTATAGCTCTTGTAGCCAAGATATTCTAATGTCTTCATTAGTGATGAGGCCTTTCAGAGAGACTCACAAAGTAGGAATCTTGACCTCAATAGGTAGCACAACATCTGCTCCATAAATGAGAGAAAAGGGTGTGGCGCTTGTCAGTGTTCCTATGCTTGTGGGTTAATCCCAGAGAACCAGATTGATCTAGAGATGCTAGTCTCATCTAGATTTTTGAGCTGTGTGATGCAGGATCTTAAGGATCACCTTTTTAGATGCTTCTACTTGTCCATTACCCTAGGGATAATAGATGGAAGACCAATGCTGAGTAATTTTGAACTTATAGAAAAGCTCTTTTAGATCCTTGTTTTTGAACTGCCCCCCATTGTCAGTGATTATTTAGGAGGTTACACCATACCTATAGATGATGTAACTCAGTATAAACATGGCTACAAATTTTCCATTTTCTATAGTTAGAGGTACTACCTCGACCCATTTAGTGAAATAATCTATAGCAGTGATAATGAACTTGTGTACATTTGATGAATAAGGATGAATCTGACCCACCAAATCAAACGCCCATTGTTGAAATGGCCAGAAAGTGATGGATGGAATTAACTCCTTGGTGGGAGCGTGAATAAGATTCTCATAAAGTTGACACTATTTACAAGCCTTAGCATATTGTGTAGCTTCCTTTTCCATATCTGGCCCAAAGTAACCATCTCTAATAAGCTTGCGGGCCAGTGTCAGGTCACTTGAGTGAGATCCACATATACCTTGATGCACCTTAGCTAACGCACACTTAGACTCATTAGGCTCTAAACACCTAAGGAGGGTACCATCTAGACCATGCCTATACAAGTCCTTAGCTATGATAATGTACCATGAAGCACTACGGATTAGGTGACATTTCTCATTCTAGGTGTAAGTGTCCAGAATGATCTATTCATGAAGGTAGGAGTAGATATGATGGTTGTGAGATGAGTCATGTCTAATAACTGAATAGATCATCCTAGATTTAGGAGTTTCATAGGTTGGGTAGCATAATGTCTCCACCAGGAATTCATGTTGGAAGTCATTTTTAGGCATTTGTAACATAGAGGCAAGAGTAGCCATGGCATTAGCTACTTTTTTGTTTACCCTTGGAATTTGCTGAAAAGTGATATGTGCAAAGTATTTCTTTAGGTCTTCAACCATCTATTTTTAAGGCACAAGTTTGTCATCTTTTGTCTGATAAATGTCATTGACCTGATTGATGACTAGTTGTGAGTCTCTAAAGACCTTTATTTCATCTACTTTCCATTCAATGGCTATCTTCATGCCATTGATCAAGGCTTTGTCTTCAATGATGTTATTTGTACAAGGAAACAACATTTTATATGCCTTGGGTAAAGAGTATATTTGTGGCCTGACAAACAATAACCTAGCACCTGAACCCTGTTGGGTAAATGATCCATCAAAGAACATAGTCCATGTTTGATGTGTGAGAAGAATTATGGACTCATCTAGAAACTCAATGTTCAATGATTGATGATCTGTGAGTGGTGCCTCTACCAACTAATCTATGATCTCTTGTCCTTTGATGGCCTTTCTTTCTACATACTCAATGTCAAACTCACTGAGTATCATTACCCATTTCTCCAATCTACATGTAAGGGCAGCTTTGTTGAGTAAGTATTTTAATGGATCAATCTTAGCAATGAGATGTGTAGTGTGAGAAAGCATGTAGTGTCACAATTTATGTGAAGAAAATACCACCACTAGAAAAGCTTTCTCATTGATAGAGTAGTTTGTTTCATAAGAGGCCAGAGTTCTATTGATGTAATAAATAGCTCTTCCTTTGTTGTTTTGATCTTCTTGAGCTAGTAAGACACCCAGTGATGTGTCTATAGCGGAGATGTAGAGAATAAGTGGCTTCCCATGAATAGGAAGCATCAATATTCATTTATTAGCAAGATACTTCTTGATCTATTTGAGCCCTTTGTCAATTGTATTCATTCCATTCATAAGTCACACCTTTATGTAAGGTCTTGGTAATTGGTTGTGACTTGTCTTCTATTTGTGCAATGAAGCACTGGATAGACTGTAACTGACCTTGGATTCCTCTCATCTGACTGATGTTCTTTGGTCAAGGCATTTCCATGATGGCTTAAAATTTCTTAGGATCTACTTCTATGCCTTTTACTGATATGATGTAACAAAGTAGCTTGCCCGGTGTAACACCGAATGCACATTTTTTTAGATTGAGTCTCAGGCTGAATTGTTCCATTTGATCCAGTATAGGACCTAGATCTACAAGATGTACTTTCCACTCTATGCTCTTAGCTAATGTATCATCCACATAATCTTCCATTGTCTTATGCATCATGTCATGAAATATGGTTGTAATAGCTCTTTGATATGTGGCTTCAGCATTTTTAAGTCCAAAGGGCATGACATTCCAATAGAAATTTCCCCAAGCACATGTGAAGGTAGTCTTCTCTTGGTCTTCTGACATGATTTTGATCTAGTTGTAGCCAGAGAAACAATCCATCAGTGAGTACATTTTATAGCCTTTTGTCATGTCTACAATCATGTCAATGTTGGGTAATGGGAAATCATCCTTGGGACAAGCTTTGTTCAAATCTCAAAGATTTGTGCAAACTCTAATAGATTTGTCATGTTTGGTAACTGGAAAAATATTGTAAATCCATTCTGCATAGTCAATTACTCCGATAAAGCCAGCTTTAAGTAATTTTTCCAGTTCATTTTTTATTAATAGTGCCACATGTGGATGCATCTTACAAAGCTTTTGTTTAACAAGTTTGATGCCTGGTGCAATAGATAGGTGATGCATGATCAGGTTAGGATCCAAACCAAGCATATTAGAACAGGTCCAAGCAAAGTTGATTTTCTTTCTTCAAAAGAAACTAGTGAACTCCTCTTTCTCTTCTTTAGATAAGGATTATGCCAAATGAATAATCTGAGGTGCATCCTTTGTGCCCAAGTTCACAGGTTGAGTCAGTTCAATCAGCACTGAAGATCTTTCTTGAAAATGACTTGGAAGCGTATCAAGTATCCCATCCTCAGGTGCCTCAAAGAGTTTTTTACCCTCGGATACATCTTTTTTTTTTACTTTTTTTGGCTCTGATATTGCCACAATGTGATTTTCATCATCAGAGTGCCTATTCTTTTTTCTTATTTTAATTTTATGACTGACATACTTGATATTGGCCTCGGTCATGTTGACACTATCTTCACTGGTGGAGGACATTACAGGTTTGACAATGTGAAGGTAGCAAGCAAGAGCATAATCATTCTAGAAAGTAAATACTTCATTGGATGGAGAGGAAGGGTTCCAATTTATCAGCTTAGGATGGTGGAGTGAAAGAGAAGTAAAAGGTTCAAGTGCATTCATGGTATAGTCATCAAAAGCACAGACAAGCAAGTTGAGAGCTAAAGCGATCTCATCCAAAGATGTGTTTGAGTCCCTTAGAGGCCTCATGTCAAAATTAGAGGGAATATTAACATCATCAGAATTGCACTGGGTTGTCCTAATACTAGACCCTTCACCTACTTCAAGAAGGTTTTCAAATGTGTGTACCATGTCCATGTCTTTGTCAAAAGTTGCATCAGATAGGGAATCAAACTCATACTCATGTGAGTCTGTAATACTTGATATGGGAACCCCATCAATACTTGATATACCATCTAACTCATTCTCATCTCTTGTAGCATTGATTGTTTGTTCCTATTTGAACCATTCTTAGAAAGGTGATGGCATGTACAATTCTCATTGATAGTTAGGGTGAGCCATTTGCATTTTTCTTAACTGCTCATATGTCAATGGAGTAACCAAGGCGGTGTCATTAGAATCACTATCAGTTTCAAGGTGTTTGACATGCTGCACAAAATCATCTGGCTCTGCAAAGAGCATGGAAAGATCAAGAGGAATAGGATAAGGAAAGGTATGCTCATCTAAATTGACCTCTGAGTTTTCAGCTGAAATAGTGTCCTTAGATGTTGGCTGACATTCTGGTTCTGGTACAAATTTATTCATCCCTAAATGAAACAAGATTTTCTTAAAGCCTAGACCTATGGTGTCCTTTTTCCTTCTTCATGTAGCTTCAATTGGTTCAAGCAATCCATTATCATTCACCCCTATAGGGCCACTACCTTTATAGTCAAAGTGTTTCATGAGCTTGAAGCCTTCATTATTTAGTTCATGTTCTATATCATGAGTTGGGGTGGCTTGTTCAGATGTGTCTTTCCCTTTATAAATCCAAGTGGTAATGGCTCTATTTTCATCCTTGTCTTCTAATGGTGTTGTGGCCTATACAAAAGCACCATCATAGACTACTTGAGGTGAGATGGTAGAAGGTTTCTTGCATTCAAAAGGTCTCCCGTAGGAATGAGGGGATAGAGGTACAGCTGTTAGTGACAATATAGGCTCCATCTGATACTCCCCTGTGCCAAAATCCTTGATTTTTAGAGTCTTTTCCATTTCTTTCAATTTGGCATCAAATAATTCAGTACACTCTCTATTTGTTGGGACAAAACTATCAGCAAATTGTGTGAGCATGTTGTAAGAATAGCTAGTGTTGGTAGGTAAAATCACTTCTGCTCCATGAAATGGGAACTTGATACATTGATGATATGTTGAAGGAACTGCCTACATCTCATGGATCCATGGTCTTCCCAACAGTATGTTGTAGGCAAGAGGAATATCTAATACTTGATAGACAACATCTCTCTCAATAGGTCCAACTCAGATTGACAACACCACTAAGCATTTGGATTTTCATTCCTCTTTTCCATATGCCTTAATGGTGATCTTTTTGTGGGCATCTATGTAGTCTTCATCATAGCCTAGTAGGGTGAGCAACTTAGTAGAGTAGATATTGAAACTAACACCATTATCAATGAGAACACGGTGGACACACTTTTGGCCAATCATGACTTCAATATGTAGAGGAATGTTATCTGGATGGCTTAGGGAATGATCATCTTCCTCAGAGAAAGATAGGTAATGGGGTGAGCTCAAGTGACCCACCATGGATTGAAACTAGTCTAGATCAAGATCCTTAGGGATGTTTGCCTCAGTGAGGGCTTTATCAAGAATCTGCCTATGCATAGGTGAGATCTTCAACAGCTCAAAGATAGTGATCTAAGTGTTGGTACATTTTAATTGGTCTAAGATGTTGTAATTGGCATTATTGGGCATGGTGACCAATTTTGAATTATTGTTGGCTAGACCAATAGCAGCTATATCTATAGGTTATTTTAGTGTAGATGTAGAAGGCTCAAGGCCTTTGAGAATGACCTTTTCACGAGATCGAGTGACAACATTCACACAAACTAGAGACTATTCTGGTTCAAAAGATGGAGGCACCAGGCCTCGTAGGATAAATAGAACCTTGGGTCTAGGAGCATCCTCACTCCCCTTGATGGTGATCACATCACAATATTCGATAGGTTCAACCATATTACTAACATTGTCATTAGTATTGTTAGTATAGTTGCCCTTGTTGTTGGCATTCTTAGTCCTGGAAGATTCACCCCTCTCATGAGGAGGAAAGGGGTCTTTAAATGCTTGGTGTTATGAGTTCTTGTTATGACTGCTCACAACAACATCACCATTATTGATAAGATCCTAGATTTTATGTCAAAGTTGAATACAGGTAGAATTATTATGACCTTTTTTTATGGAAATCATAGTATGCAGACTCATTCTACCAAGTAGGTCATGGTTGTGGATCATAAGGACACAAATTATCTAGAGGAGTGAGTATTTGGTTTTGCAAGAGAGTCTTGTAAACCATGTCAAGAGGTTCCCCTAGGGGAGTGAACTCATGTTTGGGTCGAGGTGCCCAAGGTTTTCTTCTGGAAAATTTTGAAGGTTGTTGAGTATCTACCATAGCCTTTTTAGTGGCTTTGGTTGCCTACATACTTGAGGTAAGATTAAAAATAGCCTTCAAAGGCTTTGGGGTCATGTTGCCGATGACTCCATCATTCACAACATCCTGATTTTTGTTGATAATTTTAGTTTTGTCTCTTCTTGAGGAGGACCCTTGTTTTTTTTCCTTGTGTAGGGTTAGCTCTCCTTTCTTGACCATGAATGCCTCTATTCTCATAGCTTGCTTGATCATATCATCAAGGATCAAAGGACCTTGTAGCTATACTTGGTACCCAAAATTAGGAAGAAGATTAACTAAAAAGATGTCAAGCTTCTCAGATTTTGGTATTTTGTGAGAACATTTGGTGTAGAGTTGTCTCTATCACTAGAGAAATGTTAGGAAATGTTTCCCAGGTTGTTGTTTCAGATTGCAAAGATCGTAGATATTAACTAGATGTTGGATGTTATGCAAATAGTGTTGGAGGAATAGATTGGTGATCTCATCAAAATACTTGATGCCAGTAGGAAGGTGAGAGAACCACTCCATAGAAGATCCACCCAAACTACATGGGAAGAGACACATGAGATAAGTCTGGTCATGTATAAACTCCATGGATACAGAACCAAACTCTCTCAATTGATCTTGAGGATCAGAGGTACCCAAATATTTTTCATATTTGGGAAGTTCTATGCCCTTGGAAAAAGGTGGCATGCTAAGACTTTTGTCAAATGGGAATGGATAGATTCTCTCTAATGTGAACTAGTTTTCTAGTTTTTCCTTAGTTTTCATGAGTTGTCCAATCTGGTCTTGCATGTCTTGAACTAATTTTTGTAGTTTAGTGGCCTCGGTTTCCTCTTCTTTGACCACAAGATCCTCAACCTTATAGTTTGGAGGTAGGTTGGCCCCTTGCTTGGCCAGTTTGAGAAATTATTCCTCCTCTTCTTTCATTAGAATATCCATCATCTTACAGAGGATTTTGATAGCTTGGGTAGCATCAACATCTTACGGGGTTATCTCTTCATTGTCATTACCAAGGATCTCAAAGATGCTTGGGGATTGGAATTTATCTTTGTCATTCTGAGTTTGAGATTGATCCCCATCATTTTAAGATTGGTCATAACCCTTACTATGTTCACCCTTCTGGTATTGGTCATCCATTGTGTGGATATGAATAGACTTGGTGCGAGGGTGTGCAGTATGTTGAGAGGTTGTGGCAAAGGAGACTTTTGAGAGCTTTGGTATTCTCAAAACAAAGGATTCCTAACCTGACTGAAGTTCATAGTAAAATTACATTGGACACAAGGTCAAATGAAAGGAGAAGAAGAGTGAGGTGACTCCTCTCTAGATGTGCCTGAGGAAGAACGTGAAGATCTCCTATAGCACTTAGATTGTATGACAAGCTGGGAATGACCTCTTCCTCGGTTGTGAGGTCTACCTCTACCCTGTCTAGTGAGACATGAAGGGAACATGTTACCACTTTGAGTTGTAACATTCATAGACTAGGATTAAGTAATGAGAGAAAACTAGGACTATGCTTGGAACTCTATCTTTGGAATAGCAAAGAGTGTTAAAAGTGAAATGAACCCGGCACAAGTCATCGAGAGTACAGTTAGAACAATCGAGAGATGACTATTGCATTGCAAGGTACAAGAACACAGTAGGTTAGGTAGATAATAGAGAGACAAAATGAGTTCAAGTGATCATCACATGATTCTCACACTGAGAAATCCAATTTCAGACTGTGTACAAGAAGGAAAATAGATAGGCAGACCCTAAATAGGAATCAGATTAGGCATAAATTTTACCAGCAAATGATAAATTGCTCGCTATTTTGACTAACTGGGGATAGTCTCTCATGAAGAAGTGTAGTCTCGCATGAGGAAGTGTCAGGATGTGCATGAAGATATGTTGTCTTGCACAAAAAAGTGTAGGAACGGGCTGAAAACTGACAGACTGGTATGAAACTTTGCACTAGGATATGAAATCCCGCATGAGAAATTACAAAGACTGATGAAAGTTTGCGTGAAACTATTCTCTAAAACACATGAGAAAGTACTAGATCAAACAATTTTGGATCATTTTTCAAGATAGGAATAGTTTATGAGACACATCTTGGGATATTCTCTAGCAGAATACTCAGTGTACAGACCGATTCAGGATAGTTTAGATTAGCAAACTTAGTTTTAAGGTTTCAATCAATCATTTAACAAGCACAAAGCTTGGGACCAACAGGAAGATGTGAAATAGTCAATAGTCTAAAATAGTTCAACCAAGGACAAAGAAACTCGGAAGAAACATGGGAGTCTTGAAAAAAATTTGATCATGTTGGACAATTGAAGACTCGAAACAAACACTCAGTTATCCCTATAAAGAAAATGGTAGAGAAGACAAAATACATGGCTCACAACTTATGCATATGCATTCACCTCACACAGCCATGGCACCCCCTAGAGGGCACTGTGTTTTTGGTTTTCCCAAGGACTTAATAATATATGTTCAAAGGTTACCCTTGAAGCAGGGGCCAATGTCATATACCACCTTCAAATGTCTAGGTGCATGCCTATGGTAAGAATCTATGGGAGAGATTCTTCCCTCTCCCTGCACAAAGATTATGTCCCCTTTCGGAGGTGAACCAGGTAGGAAACTAACTAAGAGAGTGTTTAATAGGATTTTATTCACACTAACCTTTGGTGCCCCTGATATAGAGTCGAGGCCTTGCAGCCACACCAACACCTAAAAATGTACACCTCGACAAGCAGGGCTAGGAGCAACAATGCTTAGTACAACAGATAGAGCTTTCTCAAGATGATAGTCATGGATCAAGAGAAAGAAGTTAACATGGATTTGGATTCTTTAGACTCAACAAAGCTACTTTATTATAGTGAGATGGAATCACTGGCAAAAGGTGTGTACTCACTTGGGTCATTTCCAGAGGTTCAACTTCTGGTAGGCCCTCTAAAGGTGACATGGACTTGGCTCGGATTCAAGGGTCAGAGTTTTTGATTCTCTCAAAGAGAGAAGAGAATAATCCTCTACCTCTTCACCTTACCCAAACACACAAGACATTTCTATCACTGACCTAACTCCTCTTCAACCAATCCAAAAGCTTCCGGGTTTCTGGTTCTCTCAATGAGAGAAGAGCATAATCCCCTAACTAGTGAACATGCTAAAGATTCTTTACCTTTCCTTGCTTCCCTAGGTATCTATCATAATAGAAAAATCAAGGTCTTGGGTTCATCCATGGGCATCACTTCCATGTAATGAAGATCCTATTACCCTATCCTACTATCAAGACCCTTAAGAAATCTTCACAAGGCCCTCTTTAAACTATGTGAAGAAAGTAGTAAACAGATAGAATGTTTGGTTTTGAGATAGCTTTGACAAGCATCTTTGACACACATCCTGCAAGCAAACTGTTAGTAAGTATGTATCATGGTATTTTGGGAATCTCTGGCAAACATCCTACAGCCCACTGTTATGCTATATCAAAAAAATAGAATCATGAAAATCATAGCAAATAGTAAATGTCAAAAAATAGGAATAGAAAGTATTGTAAAAAATTTTAAAAATTGATGTCAAAGTTCTTGCAAGATAATATGGAGTCCCGTGCGAGAAAACATGTTTTTCGCACGAGGAAGTATGAAAATTCATGTGATACAGTGAGAATCTTTGTGCGAGAATCTGTACCAAAGGTGTACAGTCATACGAACAAAATGCAAAATTTTAACAGAAACTTAAATAGCAATGAGGCTAGAAATTGATTTTCTTCCCCATGGTGGGCACCATAAATGTATAAGCTAAATATGGGCCTCTAATTTAGCCTCACACTTCAACATAGTCATTGTTCACCAGCTGCTCACAAGAATGAATAATATATTATTCATCTTTCTTGTCTGGATGATTCGACCTATTGCCTCCTATCTAGGTAGGGTTTAGGATTTTCTCTCAGAATCAAGAGTCCAACAACCATAGACTATCACTAGAATCGAGCATTTATGCAGTTTATTCTATAATGAATATGCAAGACTAATCTAAGATGAGTATGCAATTAATCTAGAAATGAAATAAGTAATTAATCTAAGAACTTTAAAAGCAAACTAGATTAACAAATAAAATGCATATTTAAGCTAAACATGATATTAATCTAAGATGATTATCAAATTAACAATGCAAATGACATCCTTGAATGTAAACAAGAAGCAATGGGAATGTGACAGCACTTTGTTGCTCAAAAAATGGGATCCTTTGAATGAGGAATGAGGTTTCTTTTATAGAGTCCCAAGTTCAATCAATGGTCAAGATTGAATCAAATGAATGGTGGAGATTGAATGAGAGTTTAATTCAGAATAGCAAGTTTCCTGTAGAGAGGCAATCAACTTTTTACTTTTGCATGTGTGGAGCTTTTAACTATTTTATTTCCCTTTTGAATTCTTAATTAACTCAAAGTTTCCTTTTCTGAACTGCAGAGAAGATTTTGGTGAGAATATTTAATTTAAATAAATACAATATTGCCTCATAAGTGGATTTTCTCAATTATTTGAATAATTAAATTCATTTATTGAGATGAGGATATTTATTTAAAACTAAATATTTATTTAATTCATTTTTATTTGTTTTAGCTAAAGGGGGTGGATTTAATTTAATTAAAGTGCTAGGACTTTTATAATTAAATTAATCAATCATTGGATTTATTTAGCTAATTATAGTTAATATTTAGGAATTAAATATAGCATGTGATTAATGCAAATTTAGGGTTTTATGCATTTGACACTAAGTCAAGTAGAGTCAATTAGAAGATAGAATTACCTAGTACAATAGGACTTTGATGATTTAGAAGTTGATAGAGCGAGACTAAATGCAACAAAATTGGTTAGGATTGCAAGATGCCAATTTTGGGGTATTACAGGTTGAAGATGCCACATGGGAGAGAGAACAGAACTTGGAGCATCCAAAATTGCAATTGCTTGAGGGAAAGTAATTCTTGGGCTGGGAGGATTGTAATGTGCCCAAAATATTTAAGTTACTTAGTTAAATTAATTAATTAAGTGGTCCAAAATTTAATAATATCTTATGGGCCCTTTTTAATTAATTTAATTATAAAATAAAAATTGTAATGTTCACTTGCGTGTAACCCTTCAAGAAACTTCCTAGATCCCTTTATAAGGTCGTGTTTGGCATTGCAGGTAGTCATTGTGATTTTTATGTTTCTTTATATTTGCAAATTCCATTTGGAATTTAGCGTTGTTGTAGTTTTAGAGGAGTAAGATCCTCTTGTTGTGGTCCCACAACCATTCTCCCCTTTTTGGCCACTTGGCAAAGGTGCCCCCTTCTTTTCTGCCTTGTCTTTAGGGTCTTGCATTTTTTTTTTCCCTTGTCAGGATTGTTCCTTAAGTAGTTAGTCTGTTTCAGGCTTTCATACTTCCAGAGGTGCGAAAACTCCAAAAGGTCGAATCCTAAAAACTACCTTAGAAATTACTTTAGCATTTTCGGCCTTTTGGAGTTGTTGATATTTTGAAACCCCAAAACCCTAAAAGTTTGATTTTCCTAACAGGAGATCGACCTTTCAGAGTTTCAGAGTTTTGGAGTTCTGATAACTCTAAAACCCCGAAGTGCCAACATGTTGAATACTGAAGGATGACTGATGTCACCCACCCAAGGCCTATATAAGGCATGTGCAGGACCTTTTGGGTTACTTATGCCTTTTGTGAGCTTCTCATTTTTGAGCCTTTGTTGTGGAGCATTTTCATGTTTGGTGCCTCCCTACTACTTGATCATCTTTTTTTTGGGGTCTCCTTCTGATATTTTGAGTGTGTTGTTCAAGGTAGGGTTTTGTTTGTCTTGTCCTTTCATTTTTTTTAGTTTTTTAGGGGGGTTTTAGTGTCTTTTAGGGTTTAGCTAGGGTTTTTGTATTTTGCAATTTTATTTTGTCGCTGCAAGGCTTTAGGGTTGTCCCTTTGGGCCTCTTTGCATCGAGCTCATGGTAGAGCTTTCCTCAAGCTCATTTTTGAGTTTGCACCTAGGTCTTCCTTCCCACAACTTTGTCATCCCTAGATCTTTCAGAGTTTCAGACTCTAATCTCCTGAAAACCAAACCATGAAATTGTGTTAAGTACACGGTGACCTTTTTGCACTTTCAGTGTTTTGGTCACCGAAGTTCTTTGCACTCCAAATTGTCAAAACTTGACATAAAACTACTCCTCAAACTGAAACTTTTTCAGACTCTATTTTTTCAGTGTTTTAGACTCTGACGATACATAAAGTTTTCTCCCTCTAAAAGACCAAAACCTTAGAGCCATGTCAAGCATCTACATTTTGATGTTTCATACTTTTAGGTATTTTATTCATCTTTTCATCTCCAAAACCCCAAAGGTGCAAAACCCTAAAGAAGCAACCAAAACTCTCCTTTTCATTGTTTCAGTGCTTCGGTGTTAACCCATTCTTTCCGAGTCCGACAAGCTGAATCTCTGAAACTTCCTTTTTGAGCCTTTTATGCCTGTGTCTTTGGGGATTTTTTTTTACTTCATGCTTTTCTTATCATCATCAATAGTTTTCTTACCTCTTCTGATTGTTACTGATTCATGTTCCTTCTTGCAGAATGTCTAAGAAAGTGAATTCACCAGCAATGAAGTATCAGTTCAAAGGGTACCATGCACCCTCCAAGGTGGGGAACCTTCATGCTAAGATCAATGACACTGATATAGGGAATATCATTTGGAATGATTACTTGGTAAAGTGCACTCAGCTAGTAGGGTGATCAAAGGACTGCACTTCATTAGTGTACTACTCTCTGGTGAATGTAGTGGCACATCGATTGTCTATTCTCTCCTCAGACCTTATTGTCACACTAGCAAGTCACTATGTTCTAGATGAAAGGTTGGTGAATAATAGCATGGGAGAAGTGGTATTAGACCTCAGGACTAATAACATCGAGGATGTCTTCCACCTACCAAAGGGGATAGATAGGTTCTATAATTTCTCAATGGAAAAAGGCATGAGATTTTACAACAAAGACATCAATCTATCACATGAGATTGTCAACAACAAGTACCTCAAATAACCTCTACCAAGGAATAAATTTGAAAAGATAGACATGAGGAGGGGATATATGAAGGAAGATATCCAAGGAGTGATAACCATAACTAGCTGGGTATATGGGTTGCAAAAATCAATCCAATTGGAACCATGGATGATTCTTTTGATTGAGAAGATAAAGGGAAGGAAATCAAGGTTTGACTGGGCTACTGTCCTCAGTGACAATATAGATAGGCAATTAATCTTAGTGAAAAATGACCCTCATTTCTATATGACCTCCTATGTTGTATACCTACTAGCTGCTAGGGCATTGTATCCTAGTTTTGTTACAATTAGTGGTTGTCGTTGCACCAAAATATTGACCTATTAATGCCTGATATAACCACTAGACTTATAGAAGACACAGGAGGTAGTTAAGCCATGTCACAAACCCTGTGAGGGACACTGGCCCACTACCAACAATCCCCCTCCTAGCATCACTCATGATGGCCTACATGGATTCGAACCTATGACCAAGCTCTGATACCACTTGTTACAAGTTTTGGTTTTCATTGCACCAAAAGATCGACATGTTAATGCCCAATATAACCACTAGACTTATAGAAGACACAGGAGGCATTTAAGCTATGTCATGAACCCTGTGAGGGACGCTAGCCCACTACCAACAAGGTTGGTCAAGGTTGGTGCTATGGGTCAACCTAATGCTTGGCCATTTATAGTATACCCTCAATTAGCGAGGAAGGATCATCTTAGAGAGGCTAGCTCAGAATTCAAGATATTCAATGATGCTTTTGTTTTTGCAATCATCCACTTCATAGAGGAAGATTATGCAAAAAGGTTATAAGAGGAGGCTGCAGAAAAATTAAAGGCCCTAGGGGTATACTGTACTCAATTTAAGACCTTCACTTACATCAGGGTGGTAGGAAGTACTCTTACTCCCAAGAAGTTGCCAAGGTACCCTTCCAATTGGATCATCTTACTAGAGATGGCCAGACAACTCTCAGATGCCTATGAACACATAAAACACAAGAAGAAACATTGCTAGGAATTTCCTATTTCAATAGGACCCCATTTCTTGCAGGATATGAGAGTGTTCAAGTCTTTATCATTTGAATGGGATGAGTGCCCTCTTCAGTATTTCAATTTGATAAGAACCAGATTTGACCCTATCAACACCTATAGTCATATAATGGGGAGACATTATGTGCATGAGCCACACTTTAAAGATCACTAGATGAACTACACTAATGACTACAAGGTGAGAATCTGTGACTATTTCTGGATGAACTTGGAGTTGGCACAAGGTTCCCTACTTCTACGCATCTCAGAGAAGGTGAAAAATACAGACACAGAAGATGTTTTGGATCCCAATTAAAACCAATAAAAAATCTACACCAGGGCCATCCACAATGCTAAGATAGATAAAGATGAGAATAATGATATCAACTTCAAAGCCCATCATGTCATCAAAATGACCAAGGCATGGATTTTTCATCCCTCCAAAATGGACCCTATGCTAATAAGCAGCAACTAGCTCAACCTTCCAAGGAGAAGAAGAATAAATGCGACAAGGTATTAATGCCTCAATTTATAGAATTTGTGCCGCTAAGGCTAGAAATAGTATATAGGCATGAGCACCCAACTACTTATGGGTCAAATCCAAAGGCCAAGCCACCAAAGACTAGGATGACTAGGATCATAGCTCCACCTAATGCTCCATCTTCTAGTGGCCAAGAGAAAGAAAGTGTACCCAAGAGGACACCCAAGGTGAAAGTGACTGAATCCAAGCCTATTAGAGTAATAAAATGGAATGTTTATAAAAGGAAAAGGTCTTCTACACCTTCTCATATGGAAACCATTCTATAAGAAGGTGAAGAAGATGAAGAAGACAAGATATAGATAAGCCAGAGGACTAGGTCAGGAGATTTCTTGAAGAGGAGGAAGTTGTTGGAGGAGGATGTACAGATAGATCTAGATGAAGAAATCCAAGTAGAATAGGTGAATCCATGGGATGCTCTAGGTGATGATGAGTTTGATATATCAGACTTTGAAGGTCTTTATGGGTTTAAGGAACTAGAGAAGAAAATGCCAAAAGGAGAACCTTTTATCGATTAGCAATTTCCATTTAAATTTATGTCTCCTCTAGTATAGTTTACGGCTACAACTCCCATGGATAATTTAGAAGAGGTAGCCCAACAAGTATCTCAAGGACCAATAGAAGAAGCTATGAATATAGGTCTAGGAGAGTCTGTTGAATCAAAAAATGAGTCTAATGTTAGAATTACATCAGACGAAGACATAGGGCTTCCAGTTCCTCCACTGATGCCAACTCCTCCACCTTAGAAAGATTTGGTACCACCACCTCCAACTACTTCACTTCCACCTTGAGTTCAAACCACTCAACCACCATCACAAACCACACCTATTCAAATCACTATGCCTACTCCACCTCCTATTCATATGCATGTGTTAGAGTAGTCTTATGTTAGCTAATAATTAAATCATTTAATTATTAGTTTATCATACTCTAGGCTTAAGTTTCACTTAGGCGCTTTATAATTCTTTAGGGTTTTAGCCTTTAGGGTTTCGTGTTTCCTTTTATAAGGATTCACTTCTTTCATTTCAAAAAAGGAGATTGTATTATTTTCATCATTGTTAATAGAAGATTATTTTCTTGCAACATGGTTTTGCAGTCTCTGGCCTATTGGCCGCCATAGCTTTCTGTCTTTTTGCTTCTTCTTTGTGACAGTCTTGCATGCAGGTGTTCTTGGGATGATTTGCGTTTGTCAAATCTAACATGGTATCAGAGCTCTCCTGTTGTTCGCTGTTCGAGTTTCGTTGAAGCATGCCAGAAGCAGAAGGTTTTCAAGGGTTTCAGAAGTTTTTTTGTGGATCTGGGGGGGAGCCAAAATTTGGCTCACCTTGGGCAAAAATGGACACCACCATTGTGTCCGGAAGGCCCAAGAACCCCTAAATCCATATAAAACTTGTCCATTTTGGACACAGTGGCATCTGAGGCAAAAAATTTTTGCATACCAGGGCCGTACGGCCCTGGCACGCACTCCGAGGTGGGTACAAACGGCGATTTTTTTTAAAAAAACTATTTTGGGGGTGCCGCCCAGCGGCCACCCCCGCGCCGCCCAGCAACAACCGAAGCCGCGGCCACCGCCCGAGCGGCCACCGCAGCCGCGGCCCCCGCCACTACAGCAGCCACGGCCCCCGCCACCGCGCCACCCGCGGCCCGCCCAGCTACTGCCCACTTCCGGCTCCACCGCCCTCCACGGCCCTGCTCCGCTGGCTCCTCCGCTCGGTCGCCCCTGCGGCCGCTCCGCCCCCCGGCCCACAGCCGCCACCTCCTGCGCCGCTCCGGTGGCGGGATGTTTTAAACCCCTGCGGGCCTCAGCGGCCGGTCCTATGACCGACCAGGAGCTCCAGCTCCAGCCCCCTGCGTGCGCTATGCGCCCAGGGGCTTTGTAATTCCAGCCCCCGGGGCTTAAAAATATATTTTTTTTTGTCCTTTTAGAGCTTTTTCTAGGGGTAGCTGGGTTTTTTGGCCGTATCTGGAGCATACGGGGGCCTTTTTCTGACTTCTTTATATCGTCAGAAAGCTCTTTCCGAGCTCTTTCCAATGAAGGAGGTTAGGGTTTTGGGTTCTACCATTTCAATAGCTTTTTTTTTTGTTGAACTCTGATGTCTTTTTTTGCCTTCCGGGAGTCATATCTGGCTCATCCGGACTCCTTTTTCGGCAAACGAGATATCGTCGGAAAGCTGTTTCTATGTACTATTCAGTGGAAGAGGTATTTCTTCCAGATTCTACTCCAGGTTTTCACTCCTCTGAGTTATGCAGTTTATGCCCTCTGGTGGTGTGCTTGGTTCTACAGGTCCGGGGATCTCTTCTTCTGGTTTCTTAGTGCACTCTTCTTTCTGACTTCTGAGCTTGCATGCTCTTTCTGATGTATCTTTGTTCTGTAAACGCACTAAGATAAAGTGCCCTCTTCTACATTTCTGGGATCTTTTTCACCTGGTTTAGTTTTAGTATTCGCACTCAGTTATAAAGTGCCATGGGGGGATTCTGATGCATTTGCCACTATAGGCGCATCCACTCTTGTCAAGTGAGCGTACCTTCCACGACATTAGCCCATGTAGACTGTGTCTATGACACCGCCCTTTATCCTATGTGTGTGCTTCTGTTGCACTGTTGGTGTTCCTGGTTCTTCTTCTGCAGCTGTTTCTGGTACTACATTTCAGTGTTCCTGTCACCTCTCCCAGTTCAGCATTATGGGGGGGTTCACCTGTTGGTTCTATTGCTTCCTGGTTCGATTGATCAGCTCTTCAGACACTTGTCTTCTCTACCTGGTCATGCACTTCAGTGGGGGTTCCAGCAGTATCTTCTGACAGAGTTTTCAGACATGCTTCAGAGGAGTTTCTTGCTCTCTTCTTGTTCCTTTCTCTGGGACATCTTTTGCTTTATGTTTGGGTACCTGATCAGGCCTAGTTGCCGGGACCCATCTTTCCTGCTTTCTGCAGTAGTTTAGCTTTTTTTGCTTCTCCCTAAGTTACACTTAAGGGGGGGTGTTAGAGTAGTCTTATGTTAGCTAATAATTAAATCATTTAATTATTAGTTTATCATACTCTAGGCTTAAGTTTCACTTAGGCGCTTTATAATTCTTTAGGGTTTTAGCCTTTAGGGTTTCGTGTTTCCTTTTATAAGGATTCACTTCTTTCATTTCAAAAAAGGAGATTGTATTATTTTCATCATTGTTAATAGAAGATTATTTTCTTGCAACATGGTTTTGCAGTCTCTGGCCTATTGGCCGCCATAGCTTTCTATCTTTTTGCTTCTTCTTTGTGACAGTCTTGCATGCAGGTGTTCTTGGGATGATTTGCGTTTGTCAAATCTAACAGCATGTGCCTTTGCCTACTCACCTGATAGCCCCTACTCCTCTTTCTCCCATGCCTTCACCAGTCCAGAATCCTTCCCCTTCTCACTCCACTCCACCAATTCCTACTCCTCTGACTTCTCATACTGTGACAGTTCAAAAGGAGATAGGAATAAAAAAGGAGATTGGAACTATTGAGCGTCATTTTTACACGAAGACAATGGCTAGGAATTTATGAGAGAAAATTCCCCTCTTGGAAGATTGATGGAATCAATCTCAAGGTTCCTTCTAGCTGGGTCTCAACCGCTTGGATAGCTCAATGGAAGACAAATGTGAATTTTTTAACAAGGAGCCCTTTGCTAGTTTTTCTCTTAAGGAAAATTGTAAAACAAACTTTAGATTACCACAATATTTCTTTTTTGATTTTTTGATTTAGAGATAAAAGCAATGTAATATAATCTAATCTACTAAAATGACTTACAAAGAGGGTAAGAAGCAATAGGGTAACAAGAAATTGAAGGAAATTACCAAAAAGGACACTAATGGACATAAACTAGTAGCACACCACTATGTGAATTAAAAGACTGAGAAGATGAAGAAACCCACAAAATAGAGATTAGATCATGTCACAATCTTCAGCTATATGGATGCAATCATCAGTAGAATGAAATAAATGTAGACATATGATAATCCAAAACTCATCAGATCATGAAGCCACCATAGATGTGTGCACACATGAGACAAGTTAATCTTCAAGCACCAAAAGAGTAATCTTCTCAGAAACTTGTCACAACACAACAATATAATACCAGCAAACACCGAACTAATAATCACAAACTTAAAATCATCAAACAACCAATTGGCTCTTTGAAATAAAGAATGAGAAAATCACACATTCACAAATTTTGCATAGATAGAAGAAAAATCACACCATGAATGAAGCACCAATTGTATGTATTGTATTAATTATCAAATCAACCCTCACCATTTTATTACAATTTATAGAGCTCAGCTCTTATTTTTGCAGCTAGGGTTTCAGCTGCATGAAACTTGGAAATAAATTCTAAAATAGAGATTAAATTAATGCAACTACTTCTAAAAATGAATGAAACTACCCTAGCATGGAATTAAACCTCATGCATTACAAAACCTTGAGCCAATCATGCATTAAAAAACTCAAAAATGGAGCTGGAACTCATGCATGCTCTTGATAATCTTCATGAATCTTCCCTTGATCCTTGGTTGCAGCTTCTCCACATGGACTAAACTGGAAGAGATCCCAAAATCATGCAAAAATGACCCTCGAAAAGAAGCCCAGTTGACTGGAAAATCAACTCTGAGATAACTGGAGTTAAACTTCAAACATGCCAAAAAATACCTAAATCCTGACAGTTGGTTAAAAAAAACTGAGTTCCAAAAATGACTAAGTGTCCAAGTCCTTAATTCCCATTTTTTAACTTTGGACTTTTGGAGGCCAACAGTTCTCTAGGGCCGAAATGCCAAAAAATAGGCTCTGTAAAAATGGTTAAGTACAAAAACTTTCTTTCTCTATACAAAATTTGGCTATCTTTGGACTAACTGCTCATTGACTGGGGAGCACTTCTAGATGTTCTTTTTGGAACCTCTGCACAATCTCCAATACTTCTTCAAAATTGGGCATCTTGACCCCCTCGAGGATCTCTTACTATCTATCTCGGAAGGCGAACAACTCATCTGTAAAACCTTGTATTTCTTCCTCTCGAGACAACATTTTTTGGATCTCCTCCTTTTGATAAAACATTTGTTGGAGATCCTCCTTTGTCTTAAACCCTCTGAATATACTTAGTTATTGATTGACGATGGCGTTCATAGAGTGCATTGTTTTATCATCATCCTCATCATACAAATCTAAGTCTAAACCATCAAAGAACTCATGTAACTCCTTTACAAAGAAAATATTGTCATCTCTCCTTTTATCTGATTGTTTAAGTACCTTTTCAAATGTAGTTAGAGCTCATGTTATCTCCTGGATCAATTCTTCAAAACTATCTAGCTCCAACCTTTCATATATTTTAACCAAGAGCTAGAAGTGCTACTTCCTTATTACATCAAGGTCATCCAAAACTTTTTTCCAGTTTAGGATTGTCTCCTCCAAACCATCCTCTTCACTCATGATTTCCACTAAGGATGCGACTCCTTGAAGAATTCTCTAGAGAGCTCTTAGAATCTTCTTGAGATACCCTCGTGAATTGTTCAAAATACTCTTTCCAATCCACACATGCTTGTACAAAAGAATGTGGAATATCTATGTTTATTTCACCCTTCTTTTCCAAAAAGGCTTGTAATGAGGCCTTAGGGTTATCAGGGTCAATGGGACCCACTGTCTTGAGAATGAATCTCTTCATGGATTCATTTTGTTCCATCAAAGCCTTTATTTTCTCCTCATCTTTATCCATGAATCTAAGGGTGTGTTTTAATCCAAGGGTAGCCAAGGTTTTTCTCCCCTCTCTGGGTGGCTCCCCCAAGTCTACCTGCTCCAACACATAGTCATCAGGAGTGATCTCACTTGTATTGACGCTCATTGTGGGAATAGCCACCTGTGCCTTCCATCTACCCACTTGATCTTGTGTCACATATGACAGTGTTCTCGCTTGGGTGCTATATGGAATTTGATGGAAGGCTTGCCCTAATGTAGCCATGTTAGTTTCATTGTCTATGTAGACCCTAATCCTCAACTGAATTTCCTTTGTAAACCTTGTGGGCTTGGAGAAAGCATTCAGCGGTTCATACGAAGCTGCAAGGGTGGAAGAAGTCGTTGGATATTCTATCTCCATCTCTTCATGACTCTCCTCTCCTTTATCTATTTCCTATTCATCCCTTATATTTAGCTCACCCTCCTCGGTTGTTTTCTCTTCTTCAGCTATTTGTTCTCCCTCATATGTTTTGTCTTCATTAGAAACCTACTTCTCTATTTCAACCTGTGGCTCCTCTTTATCAGCCTACTCCTCAGATGCTACATGTTCTTCTTCCAACTTCTCTTTCTCGGGCTCTTGCAAACTTTGTGGCACTATTTCACCTTGGACAAGAGATGGAGTAGGGGTGACAAAGGGAGTGGGTGAAGGCATTTGAGGTGGGGGCAGAGTTGGCATGGGAGTATGGAATGGTGGAGGCTGCCAAGGTAGTGGAGTGTTTTGGAATGCTGGTGGAAATGGCATAGTAGGTGGTGTTCAAAATGAAGAAGGGAGTAGATTTGGATACATAGGTGAAGGTGGAGGTGGAATGGATGAAACCAAAGGGACTTGTGCTATTTTTCTTCCTTAGAATTGACATCAATAGAAGTTTCTTTATCTAGCTCCATGGTTTCTTTTTGCACTTTAACAGTCTCTTCTTCAACCTACTCTTGGGGTTTCTATTGGAGTTCCTCTTCAGTATCACCAAGGGAACCTTTGAACTAAGTAAGGACTTGTTTTTCTCACTCCTTGAATCCATGCAACCCCTCAAATTCCATTATATCAAACTCATCATCACCAAGAGCATCTAGATTTATCAGCTCTTCTTGAGTGGCCCCTTCTTCATCCTCTGGATCATCATCCATTACTCTCCTCTTCTTCATCGATCCTACAGATCTTGTTCTTCTACTGAGAGGTGTGTGATCCAATTATTCCTCATCTTCCTCCAGCAGGGTGTCCATTTGTGTAGGCATTAAGCCTTTCTTCCTTTTGTACACATTGCCCTTGATCACTCCAGCCGGTTTAGGTCCTATTATTTTAAACTTGGTTTTCTTTGTTGCACTTGGAGAATCGTGACCACTGGAAGAAGGCACATCTGGAGGCACTATGCTCCCATTCATTTTAGTCTTAACCTTCTTGTAATGAGTGGCTGGACCATAAGAAATAGGATGCTCATGCCTATACACCATATCTAGTTTTAGGGAAGCAACCTCTTTGAACTATGATTTTAGAACTTTCTCTCCTTTCTTCTTCTTCCTTTGGAGGGCTACTCAGGTAGTTGTTTCATGGGCATAGGTTCCATATGAAATGGGTGAGCGATCCATGCCTTCATGAATTTAATGACATCCCTTACTTTCAATTCAATGTCATCATTTTCATCCATGTCTACCTTTGTATTCAGGATAGCCCTCATGAACACTTTGTCCTAATTGTAGATTGGATCTAAGACATTCTCAAAGTCCATAGCTTTCACCTTTGGAGGGATCTTCAGTGAAAAACTATCATGTCCCAGCTCCAAACTCATCTAGAAATAGTCATGGATTCTCACCTCATAGTCATCCACACAATTCATCCAATGATCTTCAATGTCTAAGTCATGTACATAATGTCTCCCCATTATATGGCTAAAGGTACTGATGGGGTCAAACCAAGCTCTTATCAAATTGTAGGTTGGTAAAGGGAATTCATCCTATTCAAAATTTAGAGCCTTATAGATCTTCATATTTGGGACACAATGGGGGTCTATAGAGATTGGGAAATCCCAGCAGTGTTTCTTCTTGTGCTTTATGTTCTCGTGAGAATCTGATAGTTGTCTTGCTATCTCCAAGAGGACCACTCTGTCAGAAGGATACCCAGGTAACTTCTTTGGTGGAAGACTGCATCCTACCACCTGAATGTATGTGAATGTTTTGAATTGGATGTAAAATGCCCCAAGGGCCTTCACCTTTGATGTAGCTTCAGTAGACATTCTTTTACATTAATCTCCCTCTATGGAGTGTATGATGGTGAAGACAAAATCTGAATATCTGGACTATTATGTGTATAGTATTATTTTCTAACCAATTGAGGATACATTGTGAATGGCCAAGTGTTCAGATCACCCATAGCACCAATTTTTGTTAGACCTAAATATACTACCCTAGAAGCCAGTAGGTACACAAAATAGGATGTCATGTAAAAGTGAGGGTCAATTTTCACTCTGATCAGCTACTCATCAAGGTTATCACTTAGGATGGTGGCCCAATCAAACCTCACCTATCGTTCCCTTATCTTCTGAATGAGAAAGATCATCCAGGGCTCCAACTGAATACATTTTGGTAACTCATACACCCTACTGATCATTGTGATAGTGGCTTGGATGTCTTCTTGCATATAGCCTATCCACAGATCAATCCTATCTAGCTTGTTTTTAGGCATGCACTGCATGAGGTACTTGTTATTTACAATGCCATGGGCCCTAGATACATTCATATTGTATAATTCCATTCCCTTGTTGATATAAAAATTATAGAACTTGTCGACCCCCTTGGGTAGGTGGAAGACATCCTCAATGTTATCTGGCCTCAAGTCTAGGACCACTTCACCCATAATGTTCATCACCATTTTCTCATTAGACACATAGTGGCTTGCTAGAGTGTTAATCAAGTCTGAAGATAAGATGGACACCGAATGAGCCATCATGTCCACCAAGGATCAATGCACCAATGAAGTGCAATTTTTTGACCTACCCCCTAGTCGGGCACATTTAACCAAATAATCATTCAATCTTACACTACCAATGTTAATGTCTGTGATATCTACATGCAGGTTAGTCACCTTTGAAGGTGGATGGTATCCCTTGAATTGATATTTCATTGCTGACTCCATAACTTTCTCGGCTATTTTTGCAAAGAGGAAAAGACATGAATCAGTAACATGAAATTGCAAGAGAGGAAAATCTTAGAAAAAAATCAAAGAATGCTGACTAATTAAGCTCAAAAGAGCTCTGAAGGACCTTTTCAACATTTCAAACTTTTGAGGGTACGTGACCTCTGAAAGGTCTGAAAGGGCCTAAAATGCAAAAAAAAAGGTTTGAACAAGCTTATGATTCCCCATTTAAGGTCTTTCAGTGAATCGAAGGTGTAAAATCTTTGAAGGCTAAAACCTCTAAAATTCCAAAGAGATACCTTAAGAGATGTTTTACCAATGTTTTAAACCCACCTGTGTAGGTTTCAGTGGATCAAAGAAAGAATAGTTATGGTGTGTGAGAACACCAAAATGCTGAAACATGCACTTGGGTGATTTGTGAGAAAACTAAGTTTGGTCCTTCATCTTCAATGTATCAGGAAGTGGAATGTTTCGATGTGTGACAACACCAAAATTCCAAAGAGTAGAGCACTTAGAATATTTCCTAGAGATGTTTGGGAGTTTCAGACTATGAATGTCTCAAACCCTGTGGCCGAAAATTACAAAACCAGGGTTTGGGCGTCGGACTCAAAAATGAGTCTGATGGCTGAGCTTGACCATAAACTTGGTAGGGAGTTAGAGGGGACAACCTCATGACCCCCTAAGGTAGGAAAAAGATGACTAACAACCCTAACCCTAACAAGAAGCCAAAAATCCTAACCTGGACCGATAAAGATGAACAAACCCTAACTAACAACCGAAAGATAGTGAAAACTAAAGGAAGGAGAAAGAGAGAAGAAGAAAATGAACCTCAAAGACAAAGGTCAAAGACTAACATGTGAGACCAAGGTGGAAAACTAGATGTAACAATGCACAAGAAAGCTCTGAAACATGACAGGTGAAAGCAAATGAGTGAGGGTTAAAACCCAACTTGCAGCTTATATAGGTGAATCAAGGGCTGACATTAGCTCCCCGCTGATTGAACTTTCAAAATTTTAGAGGTATTGGACTTCTAAAAGGCTGACTTCCTTTTGGGGACTCAGACCTCCTAAATTTTCAACATTCAAAAACCCTTTTGGTCCATAAATGCCTAAGGCAAACTAATAAAACATTGTTTCAAACTTTCACCATTTCAGACCTTTCACACTTTTGGACCTTTGAAAGTGCGAAAGTGTGACAAGACCCAAGACTAAGGAAAACTAACCAAAAACCAAAAATAGAAAGATAGGATAGACAGGAAATCTAAGGACAAGCTAAAAAATAAAAAGGGGGGCCCCCTAAAGCCAAGAGGCAAAAAAGGGGAGTGTGGTTGTGGGACCACAACAAATAGCCCCAACAAAAGAAAGGGAAAAAACTTGAGTTTCCCTAAGCCATTCTACCTCAAAACAGTCTCATCCTACAGTGAGTCAAGCACAAGATCTTTAACCAGAGCGATTATCTCATCATTATCAAGATTAAGAACTTCATAACATCTGTATCCAGTGTGTGATCATTGTTGGAGTTGACGAAAAGCAACCCATAGCTCCCAAGAATCCCTACATGCAAACACCTATCATAGAAAGAGAGAAAAAACTATGGAGGCATGTAATCATAGATCTAAGAAAGAGAAGCCATGATTGAGAATAACAAATGAGAGAGAAAATCTCAATACAATAATCTATTCTCCATTAATTGATCCAATAAGTGAATGAATAAAATACAAAGAGGGAATCCTTATAAAAGGATACCGAAACCCTAAAGGTGAAAACCCTAAAGAATAATAAGATGCCTAAGTTTAACTTAAGTGTAGAGTATAATACACTAATAATTAAATTAATTAATTATTAGCTATAATATGACAACTCTAACACCCCCCCTTAAGTGTAACTTAGGGAAAAGCTAAACAACTAAGGACTAAAAGATGCATGAAAACAAAAATGCATGAAAGAACTATCGGTCCCGGCAACTAGGCTTGATTAGGTACCCAAATACAAGAAATAAACTAGATGAAGGAAACAAAGCCTCCAATCTAGGGAAAGTCCCAAAGAAAGGACCAAGAAAGAGCATGTATAGCATCTCCAAAGCATGAAGTTGTAAACACTATTAGAAGTAACTACTGGAACCTCCACTGAAGAAGTGCATGATCAGGTAGAGAAGACAAATTCTGAAGAGTTGATCAATCAAAGAGGTGGCCTCCAAAATCAGGAATGAATGAGTGTATATATAGTAGATGATCCATCTCACCGAAATGCATAGCTTCCTAGCCACTACATCTGCCTAGTACATAGGAACAAAAATTGTATACGTAGATCACTCGAACGAACCAAGGAAGCAATAGAACCAATAGGTTAACCCCCCATAATGTTGAACAGAGAGAGGTGTGACATGAACATTGAAATGCAATGTCAAAAACATCTACAAGAAGAAGAATCAGGAACATCAATAGTGCAATAGAAGGAAAAGCATAGGATAAAGGGTGGTGTCACGGACACAGAGCATGGGCTAATGTCATGGAAGGTACACTCACTTAACAAAGGTGGATGAGCATAAAAGGAAAAACATCATAACCCCCCATGGCACTTTATAACTGAGTGCGAGTACAAACAAACACAAGGTGCTCGAAATCCCACATATGTAGAAGCAGGCACTTTATCTTAGTGCATTTATAGAAAAGAGAATGCTACATAAGAGAAGTATACAATGCTCAGAAGAAAGAAAGAAGAGTGAGCCAGATGAATAGAAGAAGAGATCCCAGGACTTGTAGAATCCAAGTAATCTGACAGAGTGTGAAAGTGAAAAACTTGAAGGAGAAATAACTTGGAGCAGAATCTAGATAAAAGACCCCTACCACTACAAAACTCATAGAACTAGCTTTCCGATGATATCTAGTTTTCCCAAAAAGGAGTCTGAATGAGCAAGATATGGCTCCCAAAAGGCAAAAATAAACATCAGACTTTGACAGTAGAAAACGCCATCAAAATGAAAAAATCAAGAATCAAACCTTGGCCATTGGATCAGGCTCGGAAAGAGCTTTCTGACGATATAAAGAAGTTGAAAATCCAATACCGTATGCTCAAGATATGGCCAAAAGACCACAAGCTACTCCAGAGAAAAAAAAAGTCAAAAAACACATGCAAAGCACCTCAGGATGCGTGCCAAATTTTTACATCAAAAAATGCACCGGAAAATTAAAAAATGACACCTCAGGAATCATGCCAAGTTTTTGACTGGAGATACGTGCCAAAAATAAAAAAGGTTGCATAGGGAATCATGCCAAAAATTGTCACCTCAGGAATCGTGTCAATTTTTTGCCTCGAGATGCATTCTAAAAATAAAAAATTGCCACCTCACGATGCATGCCAAATCTGTACGGCTATGGGCCCAAAAGAATTTGCCTCAAATTACAAAGTTGTCCAAAATGGACAAATTTTATATGGATTCTAGGGTTTTTGGGTGCTCTGAGCGCAATGGTGATGTCTATTTTAGCCCAAAATGACCAGAAACAAAGGTACCCCCTAAATCCACATAAAAAGCTTCTAAAAGACATAGATCTGAAAAACATAACCAAACCCTCTCAAAAATGAACAGGGGCATGAAGATCTAAAGCTCTGATACCATGTTGGAGTTGATGAAAAGCAACCCACAGCTCCCAAGAATCCTTGCATGCAAACACCTGTCATAGAAAGAGAGAAAAAAATATGGAGGCATGTAATCACAGATCTGAGAAAGAGAAGCCATGATTGAGAATAACAAATGAGAGAGAAAATCTCAATACAATAATCTATTCTCCATTAATTGATCCAATAAGTGAATGAATAAAATACAAAGAGGGAATCCTTATAAAAGGATACTGAAACCCTAAAGGTGAAAACCCTAAAGAATAATAAGATGCCTAAGTTTAACTTAAGCGTAGAGTATAATAGACTAATAATTAAATAAATTAATTATTAGCTATAATATGACAACTCTAACAATCATGTGTGTTCAAATTTTCTAGGAATCATTTATCGTAAAGCTTCATTGATCATCAACCAATCATTGCTAGATCTATGCCCACCAATCCGAAGTCAACCAAAAGTTAATTTAACCTTGCTCTACTACTAGGCAAGCATTTATAGCCCTGGTAGAGATTGCTAAAATCACTTTTCCCCACTGTAGATGAGCTTTGTTGGAAGTTATAAACTCCTTTGGAGGGCTCTTAGACTTGATATGCGTCAGCTTTAAAAATAATTCTTTCGAACCACCGTGTTCTAAATGATTTTCTTTGACTTTGTTCAACATCTGCTTCTTTGATATTCCTTGTGGCTTTCATCAGATAATTGTTTCTTCACTCCTTTTTCTCTTCTTCTTTTTTTGAAGCTGGAGCAGTGCTTAGACTGTGCTACCCTGGCTTTGAGCATTTTGTTTTTAATCTCATCTTTATGTGTTCCTCCTTTTCCTTTCTCACTCTTTTCTTTTAGTCTATGTTCCAGTTACGAAAGGGTTCTAACTTCTAACTTCCTTTGCAACCATGGACATTTCTTGACTTTGACGGTGACCAGAATCCTATCATAAGAGGCTCGTGACCTGGGATCCCTTTTTTAAAATGTAAATTAGTGTTGAGGATGGTTGGTTCTAATGAACTCTTTTGAGAAGTCTGAAAAGGAAACGTCTTACTTCTAATCACTGTATCTGGCTCACTGTAAGACAAAATACATCAAAGAGTTTTGACAATGGAAAACCTTATCTCTTACTTGGACTACCTGGTGTGGATCACTAATCTCTAGAAGCATCTACCCCTGTAAACAAAGACCCAACCAAAAGATGTGGATGACAAGACAGCAAGAAAACAAAAGAAAAGACACTAAAGTATAAGAATATACAATATTATACAAGGGGCCAATCAAGACCCAAAATAGTGCTTCAGAAACTAGTCATTGACTGGAAATGGGACCAATTCTCCATCAAGAGAACTAATCTAAAAGGTATTTTCTCCCAGGATCTCTGCGATCTGGAAAGGGCCTATCCACAAATGTTGAAATTTGGTGTGGCTGCCTAGTTTTTCTTTAGCTTTGTCCCACATTAGAACCAAGTCAGAGATTTTGAAGGCTTTTATGGTTTCTCTTTTGTCAAACCAATGCTTGATAATAGCTTGGTGTTTGGACACATGTTCTAAATCCATGGTTCTTTTCTCTTCAAGGTCCAGTAAGTTCATGAGACAAATCTGTACCCAATCCTCACCCTCAACGTATTGATCCATGATTCTCAAAATGGGTATTTTTAGGTTCATCAAAAAAATTGGATGCAGACCATAGACCAGCTAGTAGGGAGAGGTCCCCAAGGCATTCTTGATTCTCACACGATCCATCCATACAGTATATTTCAACTGAGTGTGCCAGTCTCTAGGGTTATCATCCAAGAGGCATTTGATTACCATGGTTAAGTTCTTGTTCATTGATTCAGCAACTCCATTCCCTTGCAGATAGTAATTCGATGAGAATTTGAGAATTACCTGGTTCTTGAAGGTCCATTGAATGAGAGATGCAAAAGAGAAATATGGAGCATTGTCACATACCAAAAAGAATGGCATGCCAAACCTCATGATGATGAACTCTTCTAGGAACTTGGTTATCACCTCAGTAGTACAATTCTTCATAACATGTGCTTCTATCCAACAAGTGCAGTAATTAGTTGCAGTCAACATGTATTGGTGTCCTACAAAGGATGGAGGTTGGATCATTCCCATGAAATCCAACCCCCACTGGGCAAATGGGTGCACTTCGTAAACTGGTTGTAGAGGCATTGCCAGATGTTTCTCTTGGATGGCGCTGGTTTCAAAAATGTGGAAAGAGTGCATGTGCTCATGAGTTTCTTTGAACAAAGTTGGCTAGTAATAGTCGGATCTCAGTATTTGATGGGTCATGGCTTCTACTGATCTATTCCTAGTACCATATTTATCATGAAATGTTGTGAGAACTTTCTCAACTTCAGTTTGACCCAAACAATGTAAATAGAGGCCATTGTAATTGCACTTGTAGAGCTTCCCATTCTTTAGCATGTATGAACTGTTGGAAATATTTAGGAATTAACCAAGTTACTGAGAGGGGAGGGGTGAATCAGTAACTCTGAATTTTCTTTCAATAACAGATGTATTAACATATAATTCACTTTATATAGAAAGCATGAAACTTAAAAGCATTCACAACAATGACACATAGATTTGGTTACCCAGAAACCTTCCAAAAGAAAGTAAAACTGGGTTGGGGATGAAACCCACAAAGCTTTAGTACTGTAGTATAAAGTTGGTCGGCTAAGGCTTACAATTGATCACTTCTAATAATCTGCCCTACTAGAGCAATAAGGACTGCTAGGTCCACCTTGTTAGAGGATTTACAAACATACAATGAAGTATGCACTCGGTAAAGAGATTTTACAAAAGACTGTTAAGTCTACCCAGTTAAAGGATTTTAGTACTGATTCACCTGTTAGGATGAAATAGTAGATCTCTTGCTTTGCAACTGGATTGCTGAATGAGATTCGCTAATGTACTAATCACCTTCTATGATGAATTTGTCTTTGCTGCTCCTTATACTACTGTAGCCCTTTGTAATTTGCTTATCTCTTCTTTTCTTTTTTTTTCACATACATACTCATTTCTCATTTTGGTATTTTTACAACATTGTTTATATACAAGTATAAACAATTAATTACAATTACAATTACAAAGTTGGCTTGAAAAATAAACATAAGTGCTACTAAGTCGGCCCAAGTATGGTTACACGGTTCTTGCAAACTAACTTGGTGACTTTCTGATACTCGGCGTCCACTGCATTACTCGGCATCATCATGCACTTAGTAGAAGTGAAGGCACGGTTCATACTAACCACTCGGTAGGTTTTGAACTCGGTAACTACTGGTGACTCGATAGACATAATGTTACTCAATTTATATTATCCTACTCGGTTTGCATTGAGAATGCAAATAAGTGTTGTCACTAGTGGCAATCCTACTTAATGCCAACATGAACTACTTTTATTCTTTAGTGCTCTCCCTTGTGAACCATTCAATCCTTCCAGGTAACATTTTTGCAACAAATAGTAAACAATGTCCTGATACTAGACATCAGCGATCAGTCCTTTATTGGTGTATACTTGGCACACCAAACCTTGCTCAGTTTCCACCATCATCTTGGTAAGACCCTGACCTCTTACTTATTTCATTGGTTGGATCTTGATTTTGAACTCTTGAAGTATAGTCATTCACTTCCCTCTTCTTTCTCCTAATTCATTTTGCATCAACAAGGCCTTGACTACGAGATCTAGAACAATGGCAATGACTTTACTGCAAAGGATGTAGTGTCTGAATTTCTTGACGGCCTTGACCAATGCAAAATATTATCTATCCAGATTTAGGTTATTGAGTTTTGCGGTCTTCAGAGGATAGCTCATGAAAGTTATTGGTCATTCATCTTCTCCTTCCTTCTTTTTTGTGAGGATTCCTACACATGAGTGCTCTGATCCAAAGGATTAAACTTTAAATGGTAGAAGGTAATCAGGGCTGACCATAACTGGAGTAGTAGCAATGGACATCTTTATTTCTTTAAAGGCTTCTTTAGCCAGAGTTCTCCACTCAATATTAGCATCTTTCTTCAACATATCATTCAATGGACACACTATCTCTGCAAATCCACTGATGAACTCTCTCATGGTCAATTGAGATGTCTGTTTCAAATATCATGTGCTTGAGAATTTTCCCTTAAGTCACCCCAAAGATGCACTTCTTGGGATTCAGTGAGATTCTATAATGTTGACACCTTTTTAGGACCTTTCGTAAATCTTTAATGTGGTCAATACGGTTCTTGGAGAAAACTATGAGGTCATCCATATAGATGAAAATGCATTTATTAACCAAACCTTTGAACACCTCATCCATAGCTCATTGGAAAGTGGCACCTGCATTAATCGGACCAAATGACATGCAACAATAAGAAAATATTCCCCATTTCATTGTGAAGGCTATTTTCAGACAGCCTTCTTCTTTTACCATGACTTGGTTGTACTCGGAGTATCCATCCAGGAAAGACACCATTTGGGAACCGTTAACTACTTGTAATACTTTGTCAAGGGATGGAAACGGATAATTGTCCTTTTGAGAAGACCTATTTAAGTTTCTAAAATCCACACAAAGCCAAACCTCTCCACTTTTCTTTCTTATAGGGATGAGGTTGGCTACCCAAGTTGAATGCCATATAGGGAAAATAATCTTGGCATCAAGCAACTTTTGTACATCCTTTTGGATCACTAGTTTGATCATAGGGTTCACCGGCCTTTGTCTTTGGTGAAAGGGATGTTGTGAATGATAACATTGGGATCGTAGGTTTTCAAATCTTCATAGCTCCATGCTATGACATCTTTGTACTCAGTGAGTAGCTAGACCATTTTCTTCTTTTCTTCAAGTGTACCCACTTCACCAATATGAACTTTCCTGGGTTCAAGCTGTGTACCCAAGTTGTAAAGCTCACAATCATCACCGCCTACTATTGATGTTTTTCCTCTTTCCCAAGAACATTCATCTTTATCAAAAATCCTTTCTAGAACTACCATCCCTTTCAGAATGGAGTTGACTCTTCCATTTCATCTTCTTCTTCATCAATGCTTTGTTTGTCAAAGATGTCGGCATTCATGATAAATTCTAGTATCTGTTGGTCATCTTGGAATACTTGGAATTTTTATATATTCTCAAGGACAACTGATACAGCCACTAGTTCCACAAAGAATTTCTTCAATTTGGATTTTTCTAGTGGTTGTAAAGATCTCGCCGATATTACCAAGGCATCGGCAACAGTATTCTTTCTCCTAGGGACACTTCGGATGTTAAAGGCTTCAAAATATTCAATTAGATCCTAGACATGATTTTGGTAGGAGGCTAATCACTTGTCAGTGCAGGAATACTATCTCCAAATTTGTTGAACTATCAACTATGAGTCACCTTGCACAATTAATGCTTTCACTTTCTTCACATGTGTCAAGAGAAGACCCCGAACTAGAGCCTCATACTGGGGAACATTTTTGGTGTAGTATAATTGCAATTGATAGGAAGCATAATATGAACCCCCATGAGGGTTGACCAATTCAATCCCAGCTCCTACTCCTTGTTTACACTTGGAGCCATCGAACCTAAGTTTCCAGACAGGCTGATTCTTATTGGAAGATGATTTATCTTGGGCTTCTTAAGTCACCTTGGACAGATGTGCATTGACCTGGAATTCAATAGGAACTTTAGGTGGTGATAGATCCTTTGTCTTTGGGGCCTCCAAGTTCTCTTCATCTGAGTATTCTCTCTTGGAAAGGAGAACCCATTTCATCTTTTGTTTTGCCTTGGCATCATGCCAAACTTCATGGCATGGGGGCAGGCAGTCGTCATTAGAAGAGCTCCATTCCTCTTGTATAAAGCATTCAGCTATGGTAACCTAAGGTTCCTCACACAAGGGAGATCACCCCTCACTGGAATGTGTTGTTGTATCTTTTCTAAGTTTGTACATGTCAAACATTTGGCTTATTACTTGGACTAGCACCTCTTGGCAGTCCTGGCATGTAAACTCTGAGTGGTTTGTCTGATGGAGATGACAATACCCTGGTAACATTAGTATGTTTGGGTCAGCATCTTGGCCAAGATGCCTCATTTTTCTCATCATACCACCTATGAATTTAGTGAGAATCTCTTCGGGGATCTAGGTACTTACTAACCCTTGCACGGGGCTATCATTCTAGTTCTCTTCTTCTTTGAGATGGAATCTGAATGCTTTGTCGAAACGATACACTCCCAAATTAGCTTGTGAGAACAAGACTTCATTTGGGGTGTTATACTCGGTTATCATTTGTTATGAATCTAGTCTAGAATGAATTGAAATTGATATCCAGATTATTCTAACAATGATATAAATTGATTTGAAAGATTATGCAAAGCTATGAAGAACTATGAATCATCTCACAAAATTGTTTTTTGCAAAAGCTTGATTCTTCATATGTCATTTCGCCAGAGTAATTGTGCAAATTCAAGAGATATTTTTGTGAAGAGGTGAGCCTTGATTTTATAGAAATCCAAGGCTTGAGGATGTATTGAGAAAAGCCATAAATCACTCTTGATAAACTTAGGTTGATTTTTGAGTTAACAAGAAATTAAGAATAAATAAACTCATAAAATCATGCACTCATAAAATCATGCAAAAGCAATTTTTATCTCAAAATAGAGTTTAGTTCTCTTTTTCAACTCATCATCAGATGTTGAGTTTAGAAAGTTAACAAATTGAATTTAATAGTTGTTTTAAAGTTAACTGCTTTTCTGATTGTGCATGATTTAATATGAATTAATTTAATAAATAAAGTGATTTATTCTCAACTTAACTGATTTTGAATTAAAATAATTGATTTATGGGTTAATCAATTATTAAATCAAACTTTATTCCAATTAAATCATTAAATTTGACAACTTTGATTTTAAATCAATTAAATAAATATTCAATTGATTGTTTGTAGGAATTTTGATTTATTGTCAAAATAAAAACAATATTAATTAGGAATAAATGCATTTAAATATAATTAAATAATTAAGTGGCAGAATTAAATTAATTAATTAAATATTCATCATATTCAATTAATGAACTTTAGGATAAATAATGAAATTTATCGCCAAATAATATTCAATTAAAGATAATTATGATAAATTAGGAATATTCAAGGAATATTCCCCAATGCAGAATTAAGATAATCAATTAGGTTTTTGATAAATTGATGTGCAGATGTGCCTTAGGTTAGGACTTTGATGTCAATTTCGATCGAATTGATGATGTAAGAGGTTAATGAACCTATAGCCCATTTTTGGGGTATTACATTTTTCCCCTCTTTGAATCACTGTGTGAAGCGTAGTAGTTCAAAGATTAATCTATTTTTTATGATGATGAAGGATTCTGAGACATAAACCAATTTAAAAGATTTGAAGATGTTAGGTCCTGATTGACCAAAGATGATGCTAACTATAGCAATAATGAACCGATGATTATGAAAAAGTATGAAAACACCTGATTCTAAACCTTATGATTATGAAGAAGTGAGTGACCTGATTCCAGACCTAATTGTCCAAAGGAATCGAAATGGTATCAAATCTAAACCCTTCAGTTACGAAGAACCAAGGAAATAACACTAATGAACCAATGGTTATGAAAAGCTAATACAGTTTACAAGATTGATTAGGAGACCAGATTGATATGGATCTCGATGAATCTGATATGCCCCAAGTGATGTGCCCCAAGTGACGAGGTCTTTTGATGAATCAGTAACAAGATGTAGTTGTTGTCTTGATTACTGAGGAAAGAAATTTGATTTATAGATTTGATTGATATGCAATACCATGCCCCCTTCAAGATTAAAATCAAAATCTGACAAGAAAAGTCAGCGTTAAATGGTTTAGAAGCATGTTAATTGATTTGAGAAGTGGTTATGCACATCCAAGAACGCGTTCTGCATCATTTGGAGGTCTTGAAGACCAAGTTTGACTAGGTTTGACCATGAGTTGACCATGGGTGACCAAGATGAAATTTTGATAGTTTGATGTAAGATAATCAGTTAAGTTGAATTCTAGATTTCTGTGATGATTGAAAGTCAATTATGCAAGCAGTCATCCGTCCTGGGTCTGAAAATTTTAAATAGCAATTTTCACAACATAAATGATCTCAAATTTCAATTTTAATCCTGAAAATGGATTCAAAACATCAAAATTAGCTAGGGGTACTTGCTTGGTGATCTGTGAAGAAACCTTTGTGTGAGACTCATTCCTTGTGTCATGTTAAGCATAGTTTTGAAGAATCGTTTAAGCATTCAAGTTTATTCAGAAATTGTGAGATCATGCAATCATGCAAAGTGCAAAATGAAATGCAGAATGAAATGCAAACCTAAGACCTAAGACCTAGTCACTCATCATGTGTCAGTCATTTTCATCATTGAATTTTTATTAGGTAACCAGCTAAATCAATACAACATCTACTAGTTAGGAAAATATGAATATATGAATATTGATTTTATTTTCAAATTGTCGGATAATATATAAGCACCAAGGCACAAATGCTAGGATGACCTGATATCTTGTCCATTTTGATATACAATTTGTATAAGCATCAAAACATAGATGTCATGATGACTAGAATACGCCTTGCGGTACAAACACATCAAGCAGTCAAGAGATCATTCTAAATCCAATGTGAATTACCCATAGTGACCCTTTATCATTCACATCCTTAGGTAAGATCACATTTCACAGTAGGAGTAAGAACTCACTCAAAAAGATAATAGTTAGATCAAACTTCCTTGAATTTTCTAGGTATCAATGGTCGAGGTACTCATGGCCATCCAATACAAGATGAAGGCTCTTACAGATAGACACCATTTCAATCCAAAATTTCCAAAGTTGTTAGATTTTCACTCAAAGTAGAAGACAAAGAAAAGATTATGCCCCCAGTCATTACTCTCTAAATCCTGAAAAGGACATCATCGAAGAGCTCGAAAGGACACAATATACAAAAATCTCAATGTGAATCACTAAGCATACAAGGAGATAAAAAGCATGTGAAGCATAGATTGTTTTCATTTTGTTGTTGATGTTTGATTGCGTTGTTGTAGATGCAAAATCCTTTTTGGAAAGGAGACTGACTGACTGACTCATATGTAGCTTCAAAGGACTTATGATTGGATATGACTCATCTAAGGTATACTAGAGACCATAGGATATGACATTGATTTCCCCCAAGTTTGAAACATTGATAGGATATAGACGCTTTGTTAATTGGTGTACTGACCGACTTTATTGGAAACAAGAATGCGGAAACAAACTAGGAGGTATGTACAAACTAAAGCAAGACTGAAAGCTGGGAAAGACCAAGATTGCACAGATAGATGGATTATTTTGAACAAGTGGCACCCATTTGTCGAGTTTTCACCATCTTGGCAAAGATTCTATTTTTGCTACCAAGACACCTATTTCCAGGTTTTCACCAAGGCACTTTTTCTTTTTCTTATTTTTTTGTATTTTTCAATTTTTTTGTATTTTTCAATTTTTTTGTACTTTTTGATATTTTTTATTTTTTTTGGTGAATCATCAAGGCACCTATTGCTAGGTTTTTACCAAGATGTTCATTTTTTCAAGACTTTTTCTAATTTCTATGATATTTTTTAGGACATTTTGAATACTGAATGCCTTAGGCATAGAATTTCTTTAGATGGAGAACATTGATTGGTTCTTAGAGCTGTTCTCCTTCAATCATTGAGAGTTGATAGGCTCTAGAGTTAAAAGTAGCAGTGATTACAAAGGGACCCAGCCAGTTGGGTTCAAACTTCCCTTTGTGCTCTCAATGTGATTGATTTTTAGGATTCTCTCTCAAGACTAGATTGCCAACCTAAAATTCTTTGTGTCTGACTTTCTTGTTGTAGCCTCTAGACATTATCTTCATATATAATCTGAGATGATCATATGCTACTTGTCTACGCTCATCTATTAGTTCAAGTTCTTGCAACCTAGATACTCTGTAGTCATCATCAATTACTAGACCATGCATTATGATTCTTAGTGATGGGATTTCAACCTCAATAGGCAGTACCGCTTCAGACCCATAAACTAAAGTGAATGGTGTAGCCCTAGTGGGCATTTTGATACTTGTTTTGTAGGCCTAGAGAGTTGGATTGATCATGAGATTCTAGTCTCTTCCTATTTTATTAACTGTACGGTGCAATATTTTTAATAGATTCTTGTTTGAAGCCTCTGCTTGTCCATTCCCTTGAGGATAGTAGATAAATGACCAATGTTGTGTAATCTTGAATTTGGCACATAGATCATCTAAGTCTTTGTTCTTGAATTGTCTACCATTACCTATTACTATAGAATATGGAATACGATATCGACATATGATGTAGTTCAAAATGAACATGGAAATTTTCTTGCCAGTTGCTTGAGTCAAGGGGACTACTTCTACCCATTTTTTGAAATAGTCTATGGCTATAATAATATGGGTATGTCCATTAGAAGACTGAGGATGTATGGCTTCTATATGATCAAATGTCCATTGGTGAAAAGGCCATTATGTAGTAAAAGGAATTAGATCTATCCTTGGTGCATGAATTAAGTTACCATGTACTTGACACTTTTGACAATTTTTTGCAAACTTAATAGCCTCTTTTTCCATTTTAGGCCAATAGTACCTAGCCCTAATATGTTTTCGAGCTAGTGTTAAACTGTTGGAATTTGATCCTCAAATACCATCATTGACTTCCTCTAATGAACATTAAGACTCTTCCTATTCTAAACATCTAAGGAGTGTACCATCTAGACCTCATTTGTACATCTCATTACCAATGATGACATACTGGGATGCATTGTGTATAAGGTATCATTTCTCATGGTGGTTGAAGGTATTCAGAATTATTTGATCTTGGAGATAGGAGAAAAAAAATTTGTATCAGGATGAATCATGACCAACAATAGTGCAGATCATGCAAGTTTTGAGGGAATCATATGCAGGATAAGATAGTGCTTCCACCAAGAACTCATAGCATAGCTCATGTTCGGGCTACTGTAATAAAGTAGATATTGTTGCCATAGCATCAGTAGCTTTATTCTTTGTTCTAGGAATTTTCTCAAAGGTGATAGATATGAAATATTTCTTTAGATCATCTACCATTCTCTTGTATGGGATTAGCTTTCCATCTTTCATTTGATACACATCATTGACTTGGTGTATTACTAGTTGTGAGTCTCCATGGATGTGTAGTTCTATTATCCTCCATTCAATTTCTATCTTCATGCCATTAAGAAAGGCTTCATATTCAGCAATATTGTTTGTGCAAGGAAACTTTATTCTGAATGCTTTAGGGATTGAGTATCCTTGAGGGGTGATGAACAATATGCCTGCTCTAGATCTATTCTGTGTATAGGAGCCATCAAAGAATAACTTCCATGCTCTAGAAGAAAGATTCATGATAGAGAAATCTAGGAATTCCATTTGCATTGGTGTATCATCAAAAAATAGTGCGTCAGCCAATTGATCAATAATAACTTGGCCTTTGATATCTTTTCTTTCAACATATTCAATGTTGAATTCACTTAATAGCATCACCCATTTGGCTAATATACATGTGAGGGTAGCTTTTCTTAGTAGGTACTTCAATGGATCAATCTTAGCTACCAAATGTGTGGTATGAGCTAACATGTAATGTCTCAGTTTATGTGATGCAAAGATCACATCTAGACAATCTTTCTCAATCATTAAATAGTTCTTCCCATATGCTTCTAAGCAAATTTGACATTGAATATGTAGAAAGAAAAGTTATAAAAGGTCAAGTTATTGCTGATCAACTAGCAGATGCACCTATGTTTGATGACACACCAATGCAAATGGAATTTCTAGACTCCTCTATTATGCACCTATCTTCTAGAGAATGGCAATTGTTCTTTGATGGCTCCTATACACAAAATGGATCTGGAGCAGGCATATTGTTCATAACTCCTCAAGGATACTCCATCCCAAAAGCATTCAGACTAAATTTCCCCTACACAAACAATATTGTAGAATATGAAGCCCTTTTGAATGGTATGAAAATAGCAATTGAATGGAGAGTAACAGAGCTACACATTCATGGAGACTCTCAACTTGTAATTCATCAAGTCAATGATGTGTACCAAACTAAAGATGAAAAGCTCATTCCTTACAAGAGAATGGTCACGTGGGTGACCAGGGCCCACTATTCAACCCCCAAGTGTTGGCTGACATCAGTACAACATTAGCCCTCATGCAAACATTTTCATTTTTTGCATAATTTTTTTTAAAACGCATTGCTTTTTAGGGGTCATTGGGCATTTTTTTGCAATATCTCGAGCATATGGAATCGTAATTGGGCATGCAATATATCATCGGAAAGCTGGTTCCGAGCCCGATCTGAATTTTCTAGTATGGTTTTGTGATTTTTCCATTTTGATGCTCTTTTTTTCTGTCAAAGTCAGATGTTCTTTGTGATCATGGCATTTTCAGACCTCCTGCATTCTGGGATCCGTTTCTCTTGCATCCGGGCTCCGTTTTCAAAAAACAAGATATTTTCAAAAAGCTCTTTCTAAGATTTTTTCAGATCTAATGGTTTCATGTGATTTTTTATCCTTTTTCTAATGTCGCTCATCATCAGATCCTTGCAGACACCTTCTTTGGGCCCTCCAGCTTAGTTGTTGGTTTTTTGCTCATATCTTGAGCATACGGTGTTGAACTTTGGAAAATGAGATATCATCAGAAAGCTGATTCTAAGATCTTTTCAGATATGGAGGTTATTTTATCTGGTATTATTTTTTTGATGGTGTTTTTCTCTATCAAAGCCAAATCTTTAGGTTTGCACTCCAGGAGCTCTATCTTGCACATCCGGTCTCCATTTTTGGAAAATGATATATCGTTGGAAAGCTTGTTCAGAGAGATTTTCAATGCTATGAGTCATTTTTTCAGATTCTACTCCAGGTTCATTTTATTCAAATTCTTGTCTTTTTGTAGTCTAGTGGATATCTTGGTTGTTTCAGGTCCTGGGATCTCTTCCCTTTGAGGGATGGCTCATCTTAGGTTGTTCTTTTGGTTCAGACTCCTTTGATCTTCTTTTGAGATTTGTATGCTTCTTTGCTATAGTATTTTAATTTTTGTAAATGCACTAGGATAAAGTGCCTGCTTCTGCATATCTGGGATTTCAAGCACCTTGTTTTTATTTGTACTCGCACTTAGTTATAAAGTGCCATGGGGGGTTATGATGTTTTGCCTTTTGTGCTCATCCATATTTTTTAAGTGAGTGTTTCTTCCATGACATTAGCCCATGTTGTGTGTCTGTGACACCGCCCTTTATCCTGTGCTTGTACTTTTGTTGCACTATTGGTGTTCCCGATTCTTCTTCTTGTAGATATTTTTGGCATTGCATTTTAGTGTTCCTGTCACCCCTCTCCCTATTCAGCATTATGGGGGGGGTTCACCTATTAGCTCTATTGCTTCCTTGGTTCAGTTGAGTGATCTACGTATTCAGTTTTTGTTCCTATGTACTGGGCGGATGCAGTGGCTAGGCACCTATGCATTTCGGTGAGATGGTTCATCTACTTTATAGACACTCATTCATTCCTACTTTTGGAGGTCACCTCTTTGATTGATCAACTCTTCAGACTTTTTCTTCTCTACCTAGTCATGCACTATTTTAGTGGGGGTTCCAGTAGTTTCTTTTGACAGTGTTTGCAGCTTCATGCTTCAAAGATGCTTCATGCTCTTTCTTGTTCCTTTCTTTGGGACATTCCTATATTGGAGGCTTTGTTTCCTTCATCTAGTTCATCTCTTTTTGGGGTAGAGTTTTTCCCACTGGGTTTTCTCTATTTCCCCACTTTACAGAGATTTCTTATACTTGGGTACCTGATCAAGCCTTTGTTGCCGGGACCCATTTTCTTTCTTTTTGCATTGTTTGTAGATGCATCATTGCTCATCTTAAGGGAGGGTGTTAGAGTAAAGTATTAATTATGTTAATTAATCTTTACTCCCTTCTTAAGATGTCAACTTCATTTTGCTTTAGTTAAAAGCACTTGCATTAGTTGGTCTAAACTCATGCATTAGTCATGTAATAGTCAAACTGATTATTGCATGCACTAGACTTTGCCTTTCAAGGCTTTCAATCTCCTTTATAAGGATGATCCATTGTACATTATTATTCATTTAGTTATTTGAGGATATTTTCTTCTTCATCTTCTGATTCAAACCCTTGCCCTCTTCTTCTCTTGACTTCTTGTGACAAGTTTTTGTATGCAGGTGATCTTCGGGTTTCTGTGGATTTGTGTTGCTCAAATCCTACACTACCAATGTTCTACTAATATAGTATATAGCTCTTTCTTTCTTGTTCTCATCATGTTGTGCTAGCAGTGCCCCTAGTGATGTATCTGTAGGAGACATATAAGATCAATGGCTTCCCTTGGATAGGAGGCATCAAAATAGGAAGATTTGATAGATATTTCTTGATATGATTAAATTTCTTTTCACACTCCTTGTTCCATGCAAAATTCACACCTTTATGTAATATTTTTGTGAAAGGTTGTGATATGTCTGCTAGCTAAGATATGAAGTGTTTGATAGATTGTACTCTCCCTTGTAATGTTCTCATTTGACTGATGTTCTTGGGAGGTTGCATCTCTATGATAGCTTTGACCTTAGCTGGATCAACTTCAATATATTTCTTTGAAATAATTTAGCCTAAGAGCTTTCCAGAAGTGACACCAAAAGCACACTTCTTAGGGTTCAGTCTAAGACTAAACTTCTCCATTTGATCTAGTATTTTTCTCAAATCATTTAGATGTTTAGATCTTATCATAGATTTTTCCAAAGTATCATCAACATAATCCTCCATAGTTTGATGCATCATGTCATGAAAGATAGATGTCATAGCTCTTTGATATGTAGCACCAGCATTCTTAAGCCCAAATGGCATAACATTCCAAGAGAAGGTACCCCACGCACATATGAAAGCAGTTTTCTCTTCATCCTTTGGAGCAATTTTTATTTGGTTATATCCAGAGAAACCATCCATTAAAGAATACATCTCAAATCCCACAATCATGTCCACTATCATATCAATGTTAGGTAATGGAAAATCATCCTTAGGGCATGCTTTGTTTACATGTCTAAAATCTGTGCATACTCGTATAGATTTGTTTGATTTTGATACTGGAACAATGTTAGAAATACATTCAGCATAATCAATAACTTGAATAAATCCATCTTTTAGTAGTTTCTCTAATTCAGCTTTAACTAAGAGTGCAACATGTGGATGCATCTTTCTCAACTTTTGTTTGATAGGTTTTACTCCTAGAGCTATAGAGAGATGGTGCATTATAAGATCAGGATCCAATCCTGGCATATCTGAATACTTCCATATGAAGTTGATTTTATTTTCTGTCAAGAATGTTGTCAATGCTTGTTTCTCTTCCTTTGATAGGGATTGTGCTACATGAATCAGTTGTGGTTCCTCTGTCATACCCAAGTTGATAGATTGAGTGGGCTTTATCAATACTGGAGATCTATCCTATAAATGACTCAGAAGGACATCCAATATCTCATCCTTAGGTGCGTCAGAGAGGTTTTCACCTTCGGATACATCTTTTATTTTTACTTTTGTAGGCTCTGAGACTGCCACAAAGTGGTTTTCACCCTCAAAACTCTTTTTTTTTTTCTTTTTATTCTTATTTTTTTTACTAAGATACTTGATGTCTGACTTATTCATGCTAACACTTGATTCATTGATGCAAGTCCTCATAGGCTCAACTTCATTGAGGTAGCAAGAAAGGGCATAGTCATTTGGAAAGGTATAGATACCGTGGCTCGGGTTCATGGAGGTTTGGTCAAGGAGTTCAAGATGTTGGATAGTCAAAGTGGGGAAGTATTGGGAAATAGTATTTATAGATATGGATCTGTCATCATTGGTCCCAAACTAATTCATGAGTTTGAAGGTGATATTACAACCCAAAATGTTCAATTCATGAATAGGTTCAATGTCATTGTGGGAGTCCACTTCAGCCATCAGTGGATCAGACTCGTTAAGTTCATTATTTCGCTCTAGACTCACTTTGGGTTTAGGTGCATATTGGTGAATGACATCTACATGTTTTTCTATGATAAGCTCATCTTCTTCTGGAATGACTCCCCATTCATACTCATTTGATTCTTCATCTATGCCTCTAGGAAATCTGAGAACATGTGTAAAGCTAGGATGGGTACCCCAAGAAGGGTTACCCTCACATTCTGATTTGAATTCATATTCATGAGAATCTATCTCAGAATAGCTTCCACCTTCCTCCTTGTTTGTTTGGTTTTCCTCAAGATCAGTTGGTTCTTATGGTACAACTATCTTTTGTTCCATAGTAGGTTCCTGTGTATCTACTACATTGATTCTTTTTATTGGGTCATCTTCATCTTTAAGGAGGTCTAGTATTTCTTTATGAAAATTCTCATAAGGAATAATCTCATCAATGGTGTCTAAATCATCACTATCAGATTGTTCTATTTCTTCCTTTGGTTGATTTTCTTATGATGGTTCAATCTACTCTAAGACATGTGGACAGTTGTTGCTAAGATAAAAAGGCTCCTTCTGATATCCTAGACCTATTGCATTCTTGTTTGTTCAGCCTCGGTGGTCAAGAGGTGATATAAGACCTTTTCCTTGGAGTCCTAAAGTCCTTTTCCAGTGTATCCCATATTTGCAATAAGTTTGTCTCGGGGTCCATATGACTTTTGAGGAATTTTTCTTGAAGTGGAGTCACATTTTTGGACTGATTGGGGTGTACATTCCTCCTTGTATAACCATGCAAGCATGACTTCTTCTTCCTCAAACTCTTTTTTAGATACTTTCTCTACGACAAAGCTTCCATTGAATATGACCTAGGACTCTTTAGCACTGGGTTTCACTTTGGCTAAAGGTTGTCCATAAGACTTTGGGGACAATGGGAGAGAGGTGAGGGATAAAACTAGTTCCATTGTGTATTCTCCCATACCCTTGTCTTTTATTTTGACCTCTTTTACAATGTCTTCTATCTTGGGTGTAGATGCAATATCTGTTTGCTTAATGGAAGATTCTTTGTTATTAGGAAAAAGTTTGTCGGCACTTTCTTTCAATGCATTGCAAGTTGTAGATAGGTCAACTAGAATCATCACCTCTACTCCTTCATAAGGGAATTTCACACATTGATGGTATGTAGAAGAAATAGCATGCATTTCATGTATCCAAGTTCTCCCTAGGAGGATGTTGTAAGCCAAAGGTAGATCAAGAACTTGACATATGATATCTCTGAAAACTAGACTTGTTCTGATAGGTAAGATAATTGTTCCTTTTGAAGTAATTCATGTTCATCAGATGCCTTGATAGTTATCTTCTTTTTAGGATCCATGGTAGCTTCTGATAATCCTAGTTGCATAATCAAGCTGTAAGAACAAATGTTGAGACCAGCGCCTCCATCCATTAAAATGGGTTTGACATGATGGTTTTGGATTAAGACTTCAATGTGCAAGGGCTGGTTATGTAGATGACTCAAGGAGTTATCATCTTCCTCTGAAAGGAGATATACTGGGGAGATGTCAGATGACCAACCATAGTCCAGAATCTATCTAAATCAAGGTTGCCAGGAACATTGGATCTGAGCAGAGCTTTGTCTAGAATAGCTCTATCAACTGGAGATATTCAAAGCAACTCAAACATGGAGATTTTTGCATTTGTATGCTGGATTTGTTGGACAATACTATATAATGTTGGTCTCATGTCTTTAGGATTTGATTTAGGGGCAGCCTTCTATTTAGAAGCAGATAAAAGATTGAAAGACATCTTAGGGAAATTTGATGAATCTAAGACTTGTCCTTTTAGATGTGCCCAAGCTTGTGATCGAGTAACTGCATTTTCTAATTGATTATATCTATCCCTTCTTACAATGGTGATGACATTGCAACGCTCAGATAGGCATGGCTCAACCATATTTATGACAGCATTGTTTCTAGAGTAATCATAATTGACTTTAGCACCCACATGAGGCTGAGAAGACAAATCTCCTTTACCATGCTTAGGAAATGGTTCAATGAATGTTGTATGATCATTATTGCTTTTATGATTATCAATCACAATTTCTCCATTATCAATTTTGTCTTGTATGATGTGTTTCAAGCATATGCATTTATTGGTTTTATGACCCTTATTGTGATGGAAGTCATAAAAATCATTCTCTCTCCACTATTTTGGTTTAGGTTCAGGATCAAATACCTTTATCTTAGGCAAGGTGATGATGTTGTTGGCCAACAGAGTTTTCATGGTGGATTCCAAGGACTCTCCAAGAGGAGTAAACTTGTGTTTAGGATCTTTAGCCCAAGGTTTGTAGTCAGATGGTTTCCTATTCGACTTTGTTGCTTTTGCTTCAAAAGCTTTGATAGCTTAGGTGCCAATAGTGAGATTGAAAGTGGTTTCCTTAGATGGGGCATGGATATTATCAACAATGCCATCTATGATGACACCCTTATTCTTGTTCTAGTTTTTTATTTTGTCTTTAGAATTAGATCCAAATTTATACTTATCCTTTTGAAGTGATATGTCTCCTTTTTGCACAAGTACTTTCTCAATTTTGATTACATTTTCTACCATTTTATCAAAGGATGTATGATTTTGTATTTGTAAATGGTTTTTTATTTTTGGAACAAGATTATTGATGAAAATTTCCAGCTTCTCAGTTTCTGGAATGGGTCTAGCATATAGAGAAAACTTTTTCCTTCATCATTTGATAAAAGTCAGGAATGGTTCTCCTAAGTTTTTTTTCAGATTGCAAATGTCGATCATAGTGACAGGATGTTGGATATTGTAGGAGTATTGTTGGTAGAATAGTTTGATTAACTCCTCAAAATTTTTGATTGTTGGAGGCATTTTTGAGAACTAATGAATAGCTTACCCTCCTAGAGATCGAGGGAAAAGATGCATTAGGTAGGTTGGTTCATGCATGAAATCCATAGATTGAGTATAGAATTCTCTGACATGATCTTTAGGATCATATTTTCCATCATATTTGTCATATTTAGGCATCTCCACTCTTTTTTAGAATGGTGGCATGTACAAGTCTTTATCAAATGGAAAAGGGTGTAGAGCCTCCATGGAGAACTCCCTGGGTTCCTTTTCTTTTTCAAGTTTGTTGAGCTTGACTTGCATGGCATGCATATGTTTCATCATAGCTATGATAGGAGTTTCTTCCTCATGTGTGATGATATCTTCAACATTAAATTTTGGAGGAAGCTTAGCTCCTTGGCGAGCTAGATCTAAGAAATATGCCTCTCTATCTTCTTTCAAGAAATGCTTCATCATTCTTTTGAAGTCGTCATCATTTTGATATCAAGAAATTTCAGAAGGTGTGGATTCTTGATCCCAACCATGTTGAGATTGTTGTCCTTGGGACCCTTGGTTTCCTCCTCCTTGAGACATGGTGTTGTTAGGAGAACTAGCAGGGATTGATTGATGAGGAGTTGCTTGATGACCTACATGGATTGATGTAGGAGGAGTAACGTAACCACCTATCAAGTAAACATTTCCAAGAGTGTCTTCTCCAAATTTAGTTGTGTTGAAAGGTTAATGAAATGTCTCAGCAAACACAGAAGATGTGGCTGAAGAGAGTTTGGGTTTTTCTCCTTGTTTTCACTATGATGAAGCTCTAGTTTCCACCATAAACCTTGGGTGACACAAAAGAGAAAGATTAAGGCAACTGAAGAATAACTTGATTCAAGAAGATCGAATGATGCAACCTTGTCAAGATTGGATTGATTGAAGATTAGATTGGATGTAAATGAAGGATATTTTACCCTAGTATTATGGTTAGACACCCAAAAGATGGTAAACATGAGCTCGCAACACTTAGCCATTTTGATGAGGATTGAATTGAATAGAATGTTGACAAGGTTTTGACAGAAGATGAAAAAGACTCAAATCGATAGATCAAAAATCTAGATCAGGCTCAAGAGACCACTTCAAGAAAATGATTGGATTCTTTCTAGTTACTGCTCTATTCCTGACATAATGATTTTTTTGATAGAATCTGGAAATAGGCTTTAAAAATTGGATTCTTGGCAATTTTGGCAAGTTTCTGGCAATTTTTCAAAAATTCTCATATGACTTTCTCCTGGCTTGTATGAGTCTGGGTAGGCTCTGATACAACAATTGACAAGACTCGTATGACAATTGCAATGCTCATACGATAGTTGATAGCATATTTTTTATTTTTGCTTATGATTTCTGACAAAACTCATACGACAATATACAAGCTCTCATATGACAATATAGGAGTTCTGATATGACAAAGGGGCAAAACTCGTATGACTTTCTAATCTTGTGGGATGACTTTTGACTCCAGAAATGAATTTTGCATCAGATTTGCAATTTCTCAATTTTTAGAATCAGTTTGTTTGCAAGGTTTTCTATCCAGATTTGAATTTCATTTCGGGATTGTTCATTTTGAATAACCAAGTAGATAAATAAGCATGCAAAATAGCAGGAAAGTGATTTCAAGCACGTCTGAAAACAATGAACAAGGGACAAAGCAACCCTATGCATGAACAATCAAGTCACTTATTTTGCTAAGTCCTAGGAATGCTACTTCTGTATGTTCTCAAAAGCTTTTCAATAATGCACATAGTCTTAGAAAATGAAAAATTCAGCCTCACTAGGGTTTGTAGTAATGGTTTGAATCTACAACTTTTGTGATCTCAAGAGGGCGAACCCCAATCCATGCACCCTGGGGTTTTGACATAGTCTGATAATTTAATCAATCAGGAGTTGCTATGGAGATCTGATAGCCCAACAAGAGACCACACTCATGGAGATTTCTTCCACAAAGACATTTATATAGTGACTATTGCTACCATGGAAAAAATGGCTATTATCGCTTGAGGTTCCATCCATGTGGTTGACCCAATAAAGAGAATGTCCACTACGGTTAACCCTCTCTAAAGGTGACTCACAAAAGATACCACATGGGGACTTGGTCCAAATCCAAGGATTTGAGTTTCTGATACTACCCAAAAATGGAGTAGAGCATAATCCTCTAGCCTTATCACTTTTACCCAAACATAGCAAGCAGATTAATCTGACACGCTAAGACTAAAATTATCTCACCAAGATTTGTGATGTCCACAACTATGTCTATCGATCTCTCCAGAGAGAGAATGTATCAATCAAAAGCTAAGGACCAAACCAAGTAGGACATGAAATAATCTCAGTAACCTCCCTACCTACAAGGGGATCCTTCATCAAGAAGAGCTTCACATGCATGAATAAGTGAATGAAGCCCACTCTCTCTAGATCATCCACAAATAGTGTTCATAGGGCCTATTTACTGTGTAACAGATAAGAAAAAAGCAAATCTATGTTCATTTTATAGCCCAAAACTGAAGTGTGAATTATGAAAGCTGGAAAGGCACACAAGCTTGACACGTGAGAGTTCATTTTATATCCAAAATTGAAGTGTTATTAGATTGAATAGAATACCTAAGTTCCTTGCAATGCGCTTAGTAGATTTTACCTATTTTAGCAATTTGTTGCATTTTTCCAATCAGAATCAACAAATACCAATTAGAAATAGAAGATCTCAATTGTTAGGGTTAGCTGTTAGTCCAAATCTAAAAATCAAATTTGGAAAACTGGCTAAAAATTTAAAATGACAATTGAATTCTGATGGTAAAAATCATACGACAACTAGTTACCTCCCGTACAACAATTTGGAAACTTGTACAATAGTGGGTGTCTGCCCACATGATAGAGTAGCTCCCAAATGATAATGTGTAAGTTCTGGTATGAGTCTCAAAAATCTCAACTATTGTAGGACAGTCAAGAGGTCCTGGTATGACTTTCTAACAAAACTCATACAAAGAATGTATGAACAGAAATTAAAAATCACAGTTTTGGCCAGAAAATGATAGAAAATATTAGGATAGAAATGGAAACCTATTTCAGGGCCCCACGGTGGGTACCATAAATGTGTGTGTGAATTTTGTACCTAGCTCTAGACACAACACTTCAGTAAAACATTAGAGGTTAGCAAAATCGAAATCTATAGATAAATGAAACTAAGCTAACCAGGTGATTTACTACCTTCTAGTAGGTGTGAGTATGGTATTCTCAGATTAGACCGAGATCAGTGACAATGCAACACCTAAATGAAGGATTTGAATGCAAAAGATGAATGACTGTATGAATGCAGATTAATCTATTTTTTTGGATTTTGAATGCAATAAGATGAAAAACTATATGAATCTAGTCTAGAATGAATTGAAATTGATATGCAGATTATTCTAACAATGACATGAATTGATATGAAAGATTATGAAAAGCTATGAAGAACTATGAATGATCTCACAAAATTGCCTGTCACAAAAGCTTGATTCTTCGTATGTAATTTCGCTAGAGTAATTGTGCAAATTTGAGAGATATTTTTGTGAAGAGCTGAGCCTTGATTTTATAGAAATCCAGGGCTTGAGGATGCATTGAGATACGCCATAAATCACTCTTGATAAACTCAGCATGATTTTTGAGTTAACAAGAAATTAAGAATAAATAAACTCATAAAATCATGCAAAAGCAATTTTTATCTCAAAATAGAGTTTAGTTCTCTTTTTTAACTCATCGTTAGATGTTGAGTTTAGAAAGTTAACAAATTGAATTTAATAGTTGTTTTAAAGTTGACTGCTTTTCTTATTGTGCATGATTTAATATGAATTAATTTAATAAATAAAGTGATTTATTCTCAACTTAACTGATTTTGAATTAAAACAATTGATTTATGGGTTAATCAATTATTAAATCAAACTGTATTCCAATTAAATCATTAAATTTGACAACTTTGATTTTAAATCAATTAAATAAATATTCAATTGATTATTTGTAGGAATTTTGATTTATTGTCAAAATAAAAACAATATTAATTAGGATTAAATGCAATTAAATCGAATTAAATAATTAAGTGGTAGAATTAAATTAATTAATTAATTATTCATCATATTCAATTAATCAACTTTAGGATAAATAATGACATTTATTGCCAAATAATATTCAATTAAAGATAATTATGATAAATTAGGAATATTCCCCGATGCAGAATTAAGATAATCAATTAGGTTTTTGATAAACTAATGTGCATATGTGCCCTAGGTTAGGACTTTGATGTCAATTTTGATCGAATTTTTGATGTAAGAGGTTAATGAACTTATAGCCCATTTTTGGGGTATTACAAGTGGCATTGGGACCTCTCGGGGGTGTGGGATTATTGCTAGCCCATGGATCAGGTGGAGTAGGTTGCATTCCTAGGGGAATTCCATCAGTCAGAGGCTCCCTTCTACTTATTAGATTATAGGTGTTTCTGTTATTGTTCTAAAAAGTGTGGACCTTAGAGAACTATGGCTGACTTTCTTGATTGAAAGGGAAGACAAACTCTTCTTTCATAGTGTTATCGATAGGAGTTCCACCTGTACTTGGATCATATGAATCAAAGACTATGGCACTAAAGTGGGTTTGAGAAATTTCAAGACCTTGGCTTGTTGGTTGTCAAATTAGCCTCTATACTCATTATTTGGTTGATCCATGTTGGGACCTTGGGTAAAATTGACCTCTGATGAGTTGAAGGCATTGGAATTGTCTGAGGGTATGCTACCATTATTCAGACTTGTGTTCCATGTTCTATTTTTTTGTTGTAGTCTGAATTGCTTATCTTGAGAAGTGTTCCCATAACCTCCACCATTGTTGTTGTTGTTGTTGTTGTAATTTCCATAATTATGATTCTGATATTGTGAGTAGGTATTTGGAGTAGTGGTCTGGCATTGGTAGTTCCCTTGGTTCTGAGACAGGTTGAGCTTCATCCGGGTAATCTCTCCGATCAATTGGGATAATGTCTTTTTCATGGCATCTAACTCGTTCACTAGGGCATGGTCTGGCTTATTTGGAACAATAGCCTTTTGTTCACACAAGGCTACCTTGTGTGTATCATACCCTAGGTATGTGATGGAGAGTGGTGGGGCATCAGCATATGGAGCTGGCACAAGATTAAGCCTTGGGGTGTGTTGCACCAGAAATTGATTTTTCTCTACAAACAGACTAGTCATAGCAGCATTCCCCAATGTTGGTGGAATACCATAATTCCCACCTGCTTGCAGGTCCATCTGTTGGGTAAACATGATAGCCTCATCACATACCTTTTCTAGAGTGTCTATGTTACCTAGGGGAAACCTTTTTAAGAATATAGATGTTAATGGATCTAAGGCATGCAAGTACACTTGTACAATAGCCCCAACTGGTATGGTGTAAGGGGCCTCAATTTTTTGGTACATCTTATGAAAATGATGATTGAACATGGCAATTGATTCATTGAGGTCCTTTCTCACTGAGATGAATTGGTGATGAAGAGTTGTTGGATCCACATACAACTTGAATTGATTAAGGAATTTTGTTTCAAATTCTACCCATGTGGCGATGGATCCTCACAGCAAGTTTAGGTACCAATTATATGAAAATTCCCCCAATGTGTAGGGGAAAAAGTAGCACACGATGTCTTGATGAGCAATATCCTTACGATTACACAATTCCTTGAATGCACGAATGTGTTCTTCGGCTATCCTGGATTCTCCATAGATGAAACATGGGAAGAATTTCATAGGATTCTTGGGTAGATGATGGAGTTTTCCTTGTATGTCCAATGGAGAGCTTTTATCATTTGTGAAAAATTCCATTTGAGCTTGTGGTGGAGGAGCAGTGAGTGGGGCAGAAATGGTTGGAAATGGAGGAAGATAAGGATGATCTGAAGTATCCTCTCTGTGCTTTGTTATGTTGATGTGATGTCTGGGAACTTCTCTAAGTTCAAGGAATTCCCCTTTGTTTGGTGAAGATATGAGGACTCATTCAAACCTTTTGGGAGAAAATGATCTGATATTCTATGGTTTCCCTTTTGAGGGCCCTCCTTCTAGCACCACTTCTATTGAGCATCATTATTACATGAAGACAACGGCTAGGAATTTACGAGAACAAATTCCCCTCTTGGAAGATTGATGGAGTCAATCTCAAGGTTCCTTCTGGTTGGCTCTCAACTGCTTGGATAGCTCAATGGAAGACAAATGTGAATCTATTAACAAGGAGGCCTTTGCTAGTTCTTCTCTCAAGGAAAATTGTAAAACAAACTTTAGAGTACAACAATATTTCTTTTTGGATTTTCTGATTTAGAAATAAAAGCAATGTAATCTAATCTAATCTACTAAAATGACTTGCAAAGAGGGTAAGAAGCAATAGGGTAACAAGAAATTGAAGGAAAATGCCGAAAAGAAAACTAATGGACATAAACTAGCAGCACGCCACTATGCAAATTAAAATATTGAGAAGATGAAGAAACCCACAAAATAGAGATTAGATCATGTCACAATCTTCAGCTATATGGATGCAATCATCAGCAGAATGAAATAAATGCAAATGTATGATAAGCCAAAACTCATCAAATCATGAAGCCACCACAGATGTGTGCACATGTGAGACAAGCTAATCTTCAAGCACCAAAATAATAATCTTCTCATAAATTCATCACAACACAGCAATGTAATACCAGCAAACACCAAACTAATAATCGTAGACTTAAAATCATCAAACAACCAATTGGCTCTTTGAAATAAAGAATGAGCAAATCACACATTCACAAATTTTGCATAGATAGTAGAAAAATCACACCATGATTGAAGAACCAATTGTATGTATTGTATTAATGATCAAATCAACCCTTATTACACTATTTTATTATAATTTATAGAGCTCAGCTCTTATTTTTGCAGCCAGGGTTTTTGCTACATGAAACTTGGAAATAAATTCTAAACTAGAGATTACATTAATGCAACTACTTCTAAAACTGAATGAAACTACCCTAGCATGGAATTAAACCTCATGCATTACAAAACTTTGAGCCAATCATGCATTAAACAACTCAAAAATGGAGCTGGAACTCATGCATTCTCTTGATAATCTTCATGAATCTTCCCTTGATCCTTGGTTGTGGCTTCTCCATGTGGATTGAACTGGAAGAGATCCCAAAATCATGCAAAAATAACCCCCAAAAAGAATCCCAATTGACTGGAAAATCAACTCTGAGATAACTGGATTTAAACTTTGGACGTGCCAAAAAATGCCCAAATCCCCACAGTTGGTCCAAAAAAATTAAGATCCAAAAATGACTAAGTGTTCAAGTCCTTCATTCCCATTTTTGGACTTCGAACTTTTGGAGGCTGAGAGTTCTCTAGGGCCAAAATGATGAAAAATAGGCTCTACAAAAATGGTTAAGTACAAAAACTACCTTTCTCTATACAAAATTTGGCTATCTCTGGACTGATTGCTCATTGACTGGGGAGATTGTGGAGATTGTGCTTTTCGGAACCTCTCCACAATCTCTAGTACTTCTTCAAAATTGGGCATCTTGACCCCCTCAAGGATCTCTTGCTGTCTTTCTTGGAAGGCAAACAACTCATCTACAAAACCTTGTATTTCTTCCTCTCGAGACAGCATTTTCTAGATCTCCTCCTTTTGATAAAACATTTAATGGAGATCCTCCTTTTTCTTGACCTGTCTAAATATACTTAGATATTGATTGATGATTGTGTTCATAGAGTGCATTATTTTTTTGTCATCCTCATCATATAAATCTAAGTCTAAACCATCAAAGAACTCATGCAACTCCTTTACAAAGAGCATACTATCATCTCTCCTTTTATCTAACCTTTTAAGTACCTTTTCAAAGGTAGTTAGAGCTCTTTTTATCTCCTAGATCCATTCTTCAAAACTACCTAGCTCCAACCCTTCATATATTTTAACCAAGAGCTGGAAGCGCTGCTTCCTTATTACCACAAGGTAATCCAACACCTTTTTCCAATTTAGGATTGTCTCCTCTAAACTGTCCTCTTCACTCATGATTTCCACTAAGGACATGACTCCTTGAAGAATGCTCTAGATAGATCTCAGAATCTTCTTGAGAGATACCCTCGTGAATTGTTCAAAATATGCTTTCCAATCCACACATTCTTGTACAAAAGAATTTGGAATATCTGTGTTTATTTCACCCTTCTTTTCCAAAATGGCTTGAAATGAGGCATCAAGGTTATCAGGGTTAATGGGACCTACTATCTTGAGAATGAATCTCTTCATGGCTTCATTTTGTTCCATCAAAGCCTTTATTTTCTCCTCATCTTTATCCATGAATCTGAGGCGTGTTTTAATCCAAGGGTAGCCAAGGTTTTTCTCCCCTCTCTAGTTGGCTCCCCCAAGTCTACCTCCTCCAACACATAGTCATCAGGAGTGATCTCACTTATATTGATGCTCATTGTGGGAATAGCCTTCTATGCCTTCCATCTACCTGCTTGATCTTGTGTCACATATGTCAGTGTTCTTGCTCAAGTACTAGATGGAATTTGATGGAAGGCTTGCCCTAATGCATCCATGTTAGCCTCATCATTTGTGTAGACCCTGATCCTCAGCTGAATTTCCTTTGTAAACCATGTGGGCTTGGAGAAATCATTCAATGGTTCATATGGAGTTGCAAGGGTGGAAGAAATTTTTGGATGTTCTATCTCCATCTCTTCATGACTCTCCTTTCCTTTATCTATTTCATGTTCATCCCTTATATTCAGCTCACCCTCCTCAGTTGTTTTCTCTCCTTCAACTATCTATTCTCCCTCATCTATTTTCTCTTCATCAACAACTTGCTTCTCCTTTTCAACCTGTGGCTCCTCTTTATCATCCTACTCCTTAGATGATGCATGTTCTTCTTCCAACTTCTCCTCACCATCTACCTCTATCTCTTTCTTGGGCTCTTGCAAACTTTGCGGCACTATTTCATCTTGGAAAAGAGGTGGAGTGGGGGAAAAAAAGGGAGTGGGAAAAGGCATTTGATGTGGGGGTGGAGTTGTCATGGGAGTATGGAATGGTGGAGGCTTTTGAGGCAACAGAGTGGTTTGGAATGGGGGTGGAAGTGATGTGGTAGGTGGTGTTTGAAATGAAGCAGGGAGAAGAGTTGGATGCACAGGCGGAGGTGGAGGTGGAATGGATGAAACCAAAGGGACTTGTGTAGTTGTGTCTTCCTTAGAAGTGACACCAATAGAAGATTCCTTATTTGGCTCTGTGGTTTCCTTTTGCACTTTAATAGTCTCTTCTTCAACCTGCTCTTGGGGTTTCTGCTGGAGTTCCTCTTCTATATCACCAAGGGAATTTGTGAACTGAGTAGGGACTTGTTGTTCTAACTCCTTGAAACCATGTAGCCCCTAAAATTCCATAATATCAAACTCATTGTCACCAAGAGAATATAGATTTATCGACTCTTCTTCAGTGGCCCCTTCTTCATCCTCTGGATCATCATCTATTACTCTCCTCTTCTTCATCGATCCTACAGATCTTGTTCTTCTATTGAGAGACATGTGATCCAATTATTCCTCATCTTCCTCCAGCAAGGTGTCCATTTGTGTAGGCATTGAGCCTTTCTTCCTTTTGTACACATTGCCCTTGATCACTCCATCTGATTTAGGTCCTATTATTTTAAACTTGGTTTTCGTTGTTTCACTTGGAGAATTGTGACCACTAGAAGAAGGTGCATTCGGAGGTGCTATGCTCCCTGTCATTTTAGTCTTAACCTTCTTGGAATTAATGGCCAAACCATATGCTTTAGGATGCTCATGCCTATACACCAACTCCTTGAAGAATGCTCCAGACAAGTCTTAGAATCTTCTTGAGAGATACCCTCATGAATTGTTCAAAATATGCTTTCCAATCCACACATTCTTGTACAAAAGAATTTGGAATATCTATGTTTATTTCACCCTTCTTTTCCAAAATGGCTTGAAATGAGGCATCAAGGTTATCAGGGTTAATGGGACCTACTATCTTGAGAATGAATCTCTTGATGGCTTCATTTTGTTCCATCAAAGCCTTTATTTTCTCCTCATCTTTATCCATGAATCTAAGGGTGTGTTTTAATCCAAGGGTAGCCAAGGTTTTTCTCCCCTCTCTAGTTGGCTCTCCCAAGTCTACCTCCACCAACACATAGTCATCAGAAGTGATCTCACTTATATTGATGCTCATTATGGGAATAGCCACCTATGCCTTCCATCTACCTACTTGATCTTGTGTCACATATGTCAGTGTTCTTGCTTAGGTACTAGATGGAATTTGATGGAAGGCTTGCCCTAATGCATCCATGTCAGCCTCATCATTTGTGTAGACCCTAATCCTCAGCTAAATTTCCTTTTTAAACCATGTGGGCTTGGAGAAATCATTCAGTGGTTCATATGGAGTTGCAAGGGTGGAAGAAATTGTTGGATGTTCTATCTCCATCTCTTCATGACTCTCCTTTCCTTTATCTATTTCATGTTCATCCCTTATATTCAGCTCACCCTCCTCAGTTGTTTGCTCTTCTTCAACTATCTCTTCTCCCTCATCTATTTTCTCTTCATCAACAACTTGCTTCTCTTCTTCAACCTATGGCTCCTCTTTATCATCCTACTCCTCAGATGATGCATGTTCTTCTTCCAACTTCTCCTCACCATCTACCTCTATTTCTTTCTTGGGCTCTTGCAAATTTTGTGGCACTATTTCATCTTGGAAAAGAGGTGGAGTGGGGGAAAAAAAGGGAGAGGGAAAAGGCATTTGATGTGGGGGTGGAGTTGTCATGGGAGTATGGAATGGTGGAGGCTTTTGGGGCAATGGAGTGGTTTGGAATGGGGGTGGAAGTGGTGTGGTAGGTGGTGTTTGAAATGAAGAAGGGAGAAGAGTTGGATGCACAGGCAGAGGTGGAGGTGGAATGGATGAAACCAAAGGGACTTGTGTAGTTGTGTCTTCCTTAGAAGTGACACCAATAGAAGATTCCTTATCTAGCTCTGTGGTTTCCTTTTGCAATTTAACAGTCTCTTCTTCAACCTGCTCTTGGGGTTTCTATTGGAGTTCCTCTTCTATATCACCAAGGGAATCTATGAACTAAGTAGGGACTTGTTGTTCTAACTCCTTGAAACCATGTAGCCCCTAAAAGTCCATAATATCAAACTCATTGTCATCAAGAGAATATAGATTTATCGGCTCTTCTTCAGTGGCCCCTTCTTCATCCTCTGGATCATCATCTATTACTCTCCTCTTCTTCATCAATCCTACAGATCTTGTTCTTCTATTGAGAGACATGTGATCCAATTATTCCTCATCTTCCTCCAGTAGGGTGTCCATTTGTGTATGCATTGAGCCTTTCTTCCTTTTTTACACATTTCCCTTGATCACTCCATCCGGTTTAGGTCCTATTATTTTAAACTTGGTTTTCTTTGTTTCACTTGGAGAATCATGACCACTAGAAGAAGGTGCATTCAGAGGTGCTATGCTCCTTGTCATTTTAGTCTTAACCTTCTTAGAATTAATGGCCAGATCATACACTTTAGGATGCTCATGCCTATACACCGACTCCTTGAAGAATGCTCTAGATAGGTCTCAGAATCTTCTTGAGAGATACCCTCGTGAATTGTTCAAAATATGCTTTCCAATCCACACATTCTTGTACAAAAGAATTTGGAATATCTATGTTTATTTCACCCTTCTTTTCCAAAATGGCTTGAAATGAGGCATCAAGGTTATCAGGGTTAATGGGACCTACTATCTTGAGAATGAATCTCTTCATGGTTTCATTTTGTTCCATCAAAGCCTTTATTTTCTCCTCATCTTTATCCATGAATCTGAGGGTGTGTTTTAATCCAAGGGTAGCCAAGGTTTTTCTCCCCTCTCTAGTTGGCTCCCCCAAGTCTACCTCCTCCAACACATAGTCATTAGGAGTGATCTCACTTATATTGACACTCATTATGGGAATAGCCACCTGTGCCTTCCATCTACCCGCTTGATCTTGTGTAACATATGTCAGTGTTCTTGCTCAGGTGCTAGATGGAATTTGATGGAAGGCTTGCCCTAATGCATCCATGTTAGCCTCATCATTTGTGTAGACCCTGATCCTTAGCTGAATTTCCTTTGTAAACCATGTGGGCTTGGAGAAATCATTCAGTGGTTCATATGGAGTTGCAAGGGTGGAAGAAGTCATTAGATGTTCTATATCCATCTCTTCATGACTCTCCTTTCCTTTATCTATTTCATGTTCATCCCTTATATTCAGCTCACCCTCCTCAGTTGTTTTCTCTTCTTCAGCTATTTGTTCTCCCTCATCTATTTTCTCTTCATCAACAACTTGCTTCTCTTCTTCAACTTGTGACTCCTCTTTCTCATCCTGCTCCTCAGATGCTACATGTTCTTCTTCCAACTTCTCCTCACCATCTACCTCTGTCTCTTTCTTGGGCTCTTGAAAACTTTGCAGCATTGTTTCATCTTGGAAAAGAGGTGGAGTGGGGACAAAAAAGGGAGTGGGTGAAGGCATTTGATGTGGGGGTGGAGTTGGTATGGGAGTATGGAATGGTGGAGGCTTTTGAGACAATAGAGTGGTTTGGAATGGGGGTGGAAGTGGCATGGTAGGTGGTGTTTGAAATGAAGAAGGGAGCAAAGTTGGATGCATAGGCGGAGGTGGAGGTGGAATGGATGAAACCAAAGGGACTTGTGTAGTTGTGTCTTCCTTAGAAGTGACACCAATAGAAGATTCCTTATCTGGCTCTGTGGTTTCCTTTTGCACTTTAACAATCTCTTCTTCAACCTGCTCTTGCGGTTTCTACTGGAGTTCCTCTTCTATATCACCAAGGGAATATGTGAACTGAGTAGGGACTTGTTATTCTAACTCCTTGAAACCATGCAGCCCCTAAAATTCCACAATATCAAACTCATCATCACCAAGAGAATCTAGATTTATCGGCTCTTCTTCAGTGGCCCCTTCTTCATCCTCTGGATCATCATCTATTAATCTCCTCTTCTTCATCGATCCTACAGATCTTGTTCTTCTACTAAGAGACATGTGATCCAATTATTCCTCATCTTCCTCCAGAAGGGTGTCCATTTGTGTAGGCATTGAGCCTTTCTTCCTTTTGTACACATTGCCCTTGATCACTCCATCTGGTTTAGGTCCTATTATTTTAAACATGGTTTTCTTTGTTGCACTTGGAGAATCGTGACCACTGGAAGAAGGTGCATTCGGAGGCACTATGCTCCCTATCATTTTAATCTTAACCTTCTTGGAATTAATGGCCAAACCATACGCTTTAGGATGCTCATGCCTATACACCGTCTCCAGTTTTAGGGGAGCGGCCTCTTTGAACTGTGGTTTTAGAACTTTCTCTCCTTTCTTCTTCTTCCCTTTGGAGGGCCACTCTGGTAGTTGTTTCATGGGCACAAGTTCTGTTGGTTAAAATCTCTATTTTTTCTTTTTTTCCTGAAAGCCAAGGATGTTTTTGAAGAATTTTTAGGTCTTTAGGGTTTCCTAGGTCTAAATATCCTAAAAATTAAAAAAACCCCTAGTTTGAATCATCAGCCTTCTATTTCTCTGTTACTTTATCGGGTCACTTAAGCTTCGAGATAAGCATGTGTGCTTTATTCTTTCTCTTTAGTCGCTTAGTCTCCCAAAAAAATAAGAATATTCCTTTATATTTAGCGGTTTCCTGAAAGCCTTTGTCGCCCGATCTCACAAACACTTTGGAATATTCTTTACTATCAAATGACTTAGCGATTACCCCTTTAGTCTACAAGTCTCTGTAAGTTTTCTCGAGATCTAGTGACTTCTGTAAAAAAAATTGTAAGAAAGGAACTATAGTCGCGTGGTTCCTACATGGAAATTACCTTTAGTCGGGTAATCTTTGAATGATTTATTAAAGTGATGTTTTACTCCACGATTATGATTTTCTTTTTAGTCATTAAGTCTCCAAATAGAGGTGCGGTCTTCTTTCACGGTTGTCTCCAAGTCTCCAGATCTTCATGTGGTTAGTCATTTCATTCAGCAATTGGGATTTCTTTTGGTCGCATTATCTCCCAAACATGGTGGTTATCTCTTACGTGGTTAGCGATTTAGCGACACGGTTGTCTCCAGATCTCCAGATGTGGTGGTTAAGTGATAAATAATTCTAAGACTCAGCGACAACCATAAGATGCAAATTTGATTGACGTATGGTGTGTAATCTCAGAACTAAACTATGGTTTAAGAAATCTTTCAGTGACTCCAAGAATAAAGGTTTTTTCCAAGTCTCCAAATGTAACTAAGGTTAGATAAAGTATATCATGACTGTGAGGTATGTACAGTCACGTGATCTCCAGATAGTGCTGAGTTAAAAGTAAGGATTAATAAGTTGCTTCATCTTAGCCATTGATTTTGACTTGATCCTGTGGTGCTCGCAAAGTCTAAGTACCAAATTCAAAATATGAAAAGCTTTCGGTGATTAAGAATTCTCTTCAATCGCCAGATCTCATAATAAAAGTGAAAGCTGGTCTTAGTCACATGATCTCATAATGAGAAATATTTCACCCATGACTAAGAATTTGACTATAGTCGGGTAATCTTGTAATGTGAAAAATCAAAGATGGACTAAAGAGATTGACTATAGTCACTGAGTCTATAGATCAAAAATGTAGTGATCGCTTAATCTCATAATGGATTCATAAAGTGAGAAATCTTTCCACAACTATGAGAAGCTCTCTTACTCGCCAGGTCTCAAAAGCAGTTTTGAAGGTGCCAATATTATAAAGCGACCACAAGACCTTTTCTTCAATCGCTAGGTCTCTGAATATTTGAATTTAAAAATTTTAGAGCTATGGCTAGTGAATTGAATCCTTGTTCATGCTGAGTAATGGTAGAAGTGACATCTTTTGGTGTCCAACATGGTGGCACATCTAATTCTATAGAATAAAATAGTTAGAGGCTACTCATTTGAAAGTTATGGAGCATATCGAAGAGTATAGAGCGCTAGGTTTTTAGTGCTTTCCAAAATCACTGTGTGACCAGTGATCTTGCAGAGAATTTTTTGAATTTTAGTCAGAATGAGTCAAGCAGCAGTAGGTGGAGTTTCTACCAGTCGAGGGTCTAAGGAAAAAGTAAAGGAGAGTTTTTCAAATAATTTCCTCACCCTCTTGCCAAGTTCATCTCAAAATAAAAAGGTTTGTGATGATTATTTCATGGATGAATTAGCTTACTGCAGAGATGCCAGGACTCCTAATGTAACAGGCATGTGTATATTTGGATATTTTTATAAGAACCGTGATAGTGCAGTACCAGTTTCAAACCCTTGGACATCAGGGTTAGCTATATTAATTGTTCCTGAGGTCTTTTTAGATGTAGATGCATTGCCTATGTTGTCTCAATGGTATGATCCCCTATCTAGAACTATTAGAAAGGAAGATGGCTCTCCCCTGGTAACCCTAGACCAAAATTCATTCATGAATGCTTTTGGAATTCAAATCCCTATGGCCACTGAAATAGATTTGCAAGCCCAAGAAAATAGATATGTCAGAGAGGTTGCATTGGTCTCTAAGGAGATTAAGAGCCATATATCCAAAGAAAATAGGAACTACATTACACCCATGAGTGGGTCAACTCCATATTTTTATAGGGATCTCCAGTTTTATATGAAGTACATTGCATATGGGATATGTCAAGTCTTGGGAGTTGATGCAGGCCCAGAGAGGATCACCTTTGATATTTTGATGCTCGTTATGGATTCACAAAGTCATCCGGTGAGCCAAGGATATGATTATATTGGATATGTGATAAACAAAATGAATGAGGGTTTGTTGTCTTTAAAAAATTTCACACCTGGTTCTACACCCAGATTCATGCATTACTCTTTGTTGATGCACCTTATTGTGTATTAAAATTATAATCGTATAAATTTAGAGGATCTCAAGCCACAAATGGTGTGGAATGGATAGCCCAATCTGGTACAAGTTTTAGTTGTCAATTTGGAGCCCTTCTTATCCTAGGAGAGATTTTGGTGCTTTTGAAAATTGGATTGCGTACCCCATTCTCCAGAGTTTGGGAGTTAATTGCACAAGGCTATCCACCAAGGTCCTACAATTGGTGAGACCCCAACAATTTATTGATAAGTGGACCAAGGGTCACAATTGGGGGGATATTTTTTATGAGAAGGGCTATACAATGATTAGGTTTTATGGATGCCCTCAGCCTCCCCATCTGCTTCCATTTTTTGTCCCGCCAAGAATTGCATTTTTAGAATTTATCTAGCAACTCATGCTGATAGATAAAGAACATTTGGCTCCCCACAAGAAAGGGACTTTCACACCTCGGCACTTCAAAGTGCACTATCTTACAATTGGGAAGGGAGCTTTTAGTAAGGTAAATGATTGGTTAGAAAAATATAGGATGTTTGCAGCACCATATAGATATGTGGATACGGAAGGTTTCATAGTTGTTGCTAGGAGATATTACATGCCTACAATTCCTTTTAATAAGTAGCATGAGGAATATCCAGAGGAAGATGTGATCAGAAACATCATTGAAGATGATGAGGTAGAGAAAAGAGTACAGCAATTAGATCAATTATTTAAAATTGAGAAATAGTTAAAAGGAAAAGGATTGGTATTTGGGGGTTTCTTTCCCACTTTTCCTTACCTCCAGAGACTTGAGCAGATGATGGCTCGATTTCATACATTGGTAGAATCCATGAAGGAGCAAATTGATGATACTAATAAGGGTAAAAAGGCCCACTCTAATTCTAAATGTGAAAAAGATAGTGATGGTGGTTACCCAATATATAGCCCACCCCCTATGGAGTAGCCAATGGTTGCAGGGACTAAAGAAGGAAATGAGGCCATTGACCTCAATAAGTTACCTAGTTCTAATGATACTGTTGAGCCCCTCAAGAAAAAACAAAAGTTACTCACTAGGGAGCCATCAAAGAAGAAGAAGAAAGATAGAGTACGTGCCCTCTACATAGGAACTAGCTTTCATCATCATGAAATAAGGAAGGTAGTCAGAGAGGCCAAAGACAATAGAGGTATGAAATTGAGGTTGTAGAGTTGCCTCTGGCTTTAGGCCAAGATGAAAGAATAATTGAGCAGGATGCATTCCTAAATGATGACAATTTTGTCAATTCAAATGAATTCAAAAGCTTTTTGATCTGGCACAAGAAACAATGGGTTGCATCTAATGTGCAAATAACTTAAGAGGGTCATGTGTGTGATGAGGCAGTACAACAATTAAAAGAATATGACCCAGAGGCTGAAAGCTTTACTCCAGATGAGGCCAGGAAATTAGCTAGATAGAGCAACATGCTACTTGTGCTTGGATGGAGTTTGTATTTTGATTTTATAATAGATCAAATAAAGAGATAGGAGGATGTCACTCTATCTCCAGAGACCCAAGTAGGGGATATAATCAAGGGATTTGGGTATAGCCCAAAGAATCAGGCATTAGCCATGTGGAGTCTTTACCCTAAAGACAAGAAGCCACAAATTTTGAATGTAAAAGAGGAGATGGAAGGAGACAAGATTGTGTGGTCTATCCATAATACTGGGGACCTTGAGATATCTTAGATTTTCACCCAATTTGCCAAATTAAATGAAGATAAGACAAAGCAGTTGTCTGATAGGTATGGTTCTCTTTTAAGTGATTACAGTGCCCTTGTAAAGGATAGGGATTTACAGATTATAAAGGTAACAGCATTAGAAAAGCATGTAGAGGAGCTACAACTACAAATTATCAATACTCTTGTAGTAGCTCCTGCACCTCTTGAGCAACCTGCATTGATTGAGGCACAAGGAATGATAGAAGAGGAGGTGGCTGCAGAGTTAAAGAAGATAAATGATGAAAAGAATGAGGCAATATTATAGGCCCTATTGAGTATTTTGTAGCACAGAATGAATACAATTAAGGACATATTTGATCTTGTCTTTAATGCTTATGGAAAATTGCCTGAATTGAAAAAGGAGGTCAATAATTATGTGCAAATTTTGAGTGGATTTCATACAGTGTGGTCTATCAGAGCACCACTTTTTGAAAGATTGATTTTTGCTCAATCTTTGGGGAGTGACATACCGGAGACAGTTGTAAGAGTTGGTGAGGAGATTGATAGAATTAAAGCCATATTACCACTTTTCAAGGGTAAGGAAAATCTGATTGAGGCTAAGATAGCCATGCTCAGATCCTATTCCAACAAATTTGTCCCCTCAATTTTGAGTACAGATAGAGTCATAAAGAGCCTTGATCAATGGAGATTGGATGTTGATCTTTTGTTGCCTAGGAAAGAGGCATTTTTAGGTGAAGATAATAATGTTGATATAGAAAGCTTCAACAAAACCCTAGATGAAGTTATTAAGGCAGAGATAGATCTCACCAAATTTGTAACAGGTGTCAAAGCAATTACGGATGCTAGGTGGGAGAGACAAAAAGCACAATTACAACTTGTCCAAGACTTTAATTAGTCATTAGATGAAGAAGTAACTACATGGGATGAACTGACAAAGCCCAAAAAAGTTAGATCTACCATAGTTGACTTAGACATTTTGGATGAAGAATGAGAAGGACATCTGACACACTTGACACTTGATCTTAGAATACACAGATGATAAGCTATCATTTAAGAATGGTGTAGGTTAGCCTGAAATGGTGGTCACCATATCTCATTAAACTCAAGGAGCTATCATTAATTATTGCAGTTGAAGGTGTTAGTTTTCAAGTGGCCAAGGATGTACAATAGTTCGAGGAAGTTTTGTCTTTCCACCGCCTAAGGGCTGGTTGTATTTTATTTTTAATTTTTGTCTCTTATGCTTTTAGGGTTAGGTTTTTCAACCATCTGAAGCTTGTTACATTCCCATTCATAAGGGAATTCCAAGGCTGTTGAAATGGATATATATAGAGTTGAAGAGTCATTTTTTAGGTCTATAGGGAAAGATATAGAAAAAATTTGAACAGAATTGTTTTGAAGCAGACTTCCAAGTTTTGTGTCTGATCTTCTGAGTAATGGAATTGTGAATGTAATTGGCAAGTTGGTTTTAATACAAATACACTGCAACTTTTGCCATATATTGTTGTTGTCTCTTTACCTTTATATTGTACTCCTGTATGTTTTACATGTTAGGCATTTAAAATATACCAGTTGTAAAGCAACTTGCTTGATTGATTTATGAGTTTCTTTCAAGGAAAGAATTAAAAGTTCTCATAGTTCATCTTGAAGAGTAGATATATCTGTATGGATTGTTGATGATAATAGTGTTTGGTTAATAGAATAGTTTATAAGGAAATCTATTTGGATTTGTGGCTGGTATGCAAGGCATACTATTGTATTTCTTTTAAAATTATCTGGTTGATTTGCATTTAGATTTCTTTTGCCCATTAGATAAGGCACTGGTTTGGTGTTTGTTTCTTATGGTTTTATCTTTCATAGATCTTTAGAGAAAAAATTGAAACTTTCACATCATTTACCAGCTCATTTTTCATTTCATGTTTATTGCACAAAATAGATAGGATTGTTCCTAAAGACACACAGTTCATAGTTTTTGATTCCTTGAAGAGTGAATCATTTAGGTTGTCCCTCCTTAAAAGGAAGAAGGATGAGAATCCTTAAATCACTGATCTTTGCTTTATTTACAATCATGTTTTGCCTGCTTAAACTCTACATCAAATTGATCATGGTCATATGCAAAGTATTCTATAGATTGATGCACTAAGAAGAATTAAAAGCATATCAGTGTCCACTCATATAAACACCGTGTAATCAGTTATCATTAAAAGGTAATACCTAACTAAGTATGTGGAGCTCAAAAATGAAGGAGGATCTTATCCATTCCTTAGTAATAAGGTCTTTCTCTTATTTGAATCAGCCTCAAGAAGCCTAAATTCAATATTAGTTTGATCCTATAAGAAAAATCCCTAACAAATTGGTGACTCTACTAGGGATAATATAGCAAAGAAGAATCTAATATCTCCTAAGGACTATTGGACTACTTTCTCCAAGGCCCAAAAATAAATTGGGTGGTGACTCTTTACCAAATCTCTGAACTAGTGTTCTGAATAAAAGGAGTTCCTATTTTATAATGACTCGTAGAAGTACAAGATCTTGGAGAAAGGAACATCCAGAAGAAAATTTAGAAGGAGAACTCCTGGCTCCATCAAGACAATGTCATATGAGGAAGGAAAAAAGTAATAATGATATGTCTTTTACATGGAAGCAGAAGGGGAATACAAGGATGGAAGAGCCTTTTTAGATAAATCAAGAAGGAAATACTTCTGAATATGAGGAAGCAATTGATTTGGGCTTGAATCAGTATGAAGACTACTACTCACCCTCTAAAAAGGGTGGAAGAAGAGCACAAGCCTATAGGAGAGGCATCCCTAGGAATGACAAAAGATCTAGAAGCCAAAGTAGGAGTAGGAAAGACTTTGTCCCTCTTTTTTCCCATGGTTCCTCCTTACAAGACCATTAAATACCAAATGACCACCAAGAAGAGGTCCCTACCCAAGAATCCTCATCTGAAATAGCCCTTCCTAATTCTGAGGAAATTTTTGAAGAATTTTTTGAATTGGAAAGAAAGATCCAGGAGAAAATTCAAATAAGGTAGAAAAGAGAAAAGGAAAAGGAGGAAAAGATTAGGCACGCTATGATTAGAGCAGAGCAATTGAAGAAGCAATTGTTAAATTTTGAAGCCTTGAATCAGGTTCCTATGACAAAACAAGCAAAAGATCAACCTATTGTCCAACAAATTTATGACATAAGAAATCTTAGGGACAAAGGTAAACAAAAGGCTCTAGGGGTTTCAATAAATGAACCAAATCCTACAAAGAAATCCCTAGATCAAGCAGCAAGATTAGATGCTAACTTGGAAAAGGCCAAAAGGGAATAAGAATTATTGGCCAAAGAGTTAGAAAAGGCAGAGCTAGAAGCCACTACAGCTAAGATAAAAAGAAAGATTAACTTCCTTAAGCAATCTTCTGGACCCACCAATACACTTTCCACTTCTCTAGCACAGGGTGCAAATGTGTTGAACACTGCTAGAACTCTAGGTATGCCCAGGAATTCTACTATTTCAAATATTCAAACATCCACATCTTTAGGTGGTGGCCCATCTCAAATAGGATCCATACATGAGAGACATAAGCAATTGGTTTTTATTGGGATTCCTGGTTACCCAAATCCCATACCTGATGAAATTAGGAAAAAGCTTCCAAAATTCACTAGAAGCAATGCAGTTACTTGTGAAGAACATTTGAAAAGCTTCATTGATGTAATAGATGACTACAACATTGAGCCTGATGATGTGATCATGAAGCTTTTTGTTCAATCACTAACAGAAGATGCTAGAGATTGGTTTAGAAATTTGCTTCATGCTAGCATATGCTCATGGGAATAGTTCAAACATTTTTTCAAACAACAATATGGTGATAAAACCAATGAAGGTTTCATGCTTAATGAATTCAACAATATCAAGAAAAATCCAAATGAGGGTGTTGTTGAGTTTAATGTCAAATTTCAGAAGGCAATGCATAAATTGTTGCAAGTTATCAGACTAAATGACAAGATTTGTTTGGTCACTTACCTGAATTCTTTTCATTCAAAAATGGGATATCTTTTGAGAGATAAGAATCCTAGAAATCTTGTAGAAGCTTACAAGCTAGCCATAAATATAGAAAGAAATAGAAGAATATCAAGGAATTTGGGAAGGAGGGAGGATTATAAACCTTCAATCTCAAACAGAAAGGAACCAGGGAAGTCTGACACAAAACCAAAAGATGATGATAGTTTGAAGCAAATTTTGAAAGCAATAAAATATTTAAAGCCTAATGAAGCAAGGAATAGTAGAGTGTATGGAAATGATAGGCCATCCTTCAATAACTTTAACAAGTTACCAAGAATGCAGAACTATCCTTACAACACTCAATGGAAAGATGGGAAGCCAGTTTTCCCTGAAAGAAAGGATAAACCAAATGATAAGACCCCAAACCCCTTGCACAGAAATATAGTAAATATGAATGATGATGTTCCTTGGTGCATTGTTTTCCAATCACCTCATGATCCTTATTACTATGCAATTGCTCAAAGTGTTTCTGTAGATGAGGATCAAGACAACAACAATGAAGAGTCTTATGATAATCAAGGATGTGGTATGACTTCTTCATACATATATGATGAAATGGATTCCACTGAAGAAGATGAAGGCCAAGATGTTGGTAGTTCCCAAGTTAGAAATGAGATTTATCATCAGCAAGTGTTTTCTGATGAAGAAGACAGTCACTTGGTTGTAGTCCAGTGCAACACTTTAAGAAATGATGAGCTAGTAGTGTTGAGAAGACCTTCTGATGAAGAAATTGCACAAATCATAGCAGACATGGTCACCCAAGCCAAGAGTAACTACAATTTGAGAAATAGAGTGGTGGGTGATTTAGGTCAAAAATCATCTGGTATATTCATCAAAAAGACAGACAAAGATATAAAACAAACTCAAGACAAAAATAAGGTTGCAGATATTGTTAGCAAGACTAAAATCAAGAAGAATGTAACATTTGCTCCCCCTAATGTGACTTACAAAGTAAAGAAAAAACCTCTCCAGTGGACTGTTGTTGCTGCCCAAAAGGAGATCAAAGTCCTGAACAAGGATCAACATGGCCTTATAGAACATGAAGAAATTAAGGAGGCTATTGTCATTAAGCAAGATGTAGTTGACCCCAAGTATGTCCCAGTCAACATGGGAAAACTATTATCACAAATTATTGTCAAAGTCCCCTTATTAGAAATGATGAGAATAGAAGAGCATAAAGACAAGGCTTTGAGTTGGGTGAAAGGAGTTCTTCCTTCTGATGCCCAAAATTCCACCAAGACTAGTAGAATGGCTACTACAGCAAGTGATTCAATTGAGAACCAGTGTGGGGAGATTATCTCTGAGATCCCTCAGATTTATTTGGATACTAATGTTGTAAATATTGTGATAGGAACTATTGATCCTTTCTTTCTGTCCCTAATAGTAAATGGAAAATTGTTAAGAAATTGTATGATTGATTCAGGAGCCTCCAATATTGTTATGCCTGCAGAAATAATGAAATCTTTGGGTTTAAAAGTAGATACACCTCATGGAAGATGTCAGGCTATGGATTCAAGAGAGGTCCCTATTATTGGTACTATAAAAGCATTTCCTTATAGGTTGGCAGCCTTCCCTGAAAATTTGTTAACAATGAGTGTTCTGGTGGTTGATATCCCACCTCATTATGGAATGTTATTATCAAGGAAATGGAGTGCTTCAATGGGAGGTAGTATTCAATGTGATTTATCCTTTGCAACTTTCAATATTGATGGTGAAAATGTGAAAGTATCCAGAGAAAGTAGAACCCCACACGTGATAGAGCTAAATAATATGGATGAGTTGAATTGTTGTGTGGATGTTGACATGGAAAATTTTAGAGTGGAAAAAGCCATTTCACAAAAGGAAGATTCAGATCCATTGACTCAGGAACTAAAGGAACATCAAGATGGACTATGGTAGATGTAATTTGATGGAGCATGCTCAAAAGAAGGCTCAAGAGTTGGAGTTCTATTCATATCTCCATCAGGTACCACTTTTAAGTATTCATTCTCATTGACTTTTCAATGCACAAATAATACTATTGAATATGAAGCACTGTCATTGGGATTGAATATTTCTATCAAACATGGGATAAAATGTTTAGAGGTTTTTGGTGATTCTGAGCTTGTGGTGGCACAAGTTGAATCTAAGTATGTTGTTAAGAATGATAGGTTCAAATTGTATAAACATGTAATATGGGATCAGATTGAAATGTTTGATGCTTTTAATATATGTTGGGTAGAAAGATCCAAGAACATAATGGCTGATTTTTTCACCAATGTTGCTTTGAGAAAGGATGATTCAACTTTGTTTGGAGTGTCAATAGTTGAAATAAAAAGTAGACCAATTGTTGTAGACAACATTTACAATTGGTAGGTATTTGAGGATGATCATGACATTTTGAAATTTATGCAATGCCTTGACATATATGAGGGTCAACTTATAGAATGCAACACATTGGTTGACAAAATTGAAGGTAAGGACATGGTCATGGGAAATGAGGTAATCCAGTTGAGTTCAAATCATATCCCTAACGGTTTAACTGAATTAAAAGCATTATATAGTAGTCAAAATGATTATATGTCAAAAACAAGTAGTGCTAAGGCTGAAGATCTGGAGTATGTAAATTTGGGATCACATAATGCACCTCAAATGGTTTATATTGGGAATGGATTAGCCCCTCAGCTAAGATATAACCTGATAAAGTTGTTAAGAAAGCACAAGCATGTGTTTGCATGGTCCTATGATGACCTAAAAGCTTATAGAGAGGACCTATTCCAACATGAGATCCCATTAAAGAAAGATGTTAAACCATTTAGACAGAAGCAAAGACCCATTAACCCAATTTTGGCTCCTAAAATGCAGCAGGAGCTGGCCAAGTTGAGTGATGTGGGAATAATCCAACCTATAAGGCATTCAACTTGGGTATCTAATTTAGTCCCAGTTAGAAAGAACAGTGATATTAGATTGTGTGTGGACTTTAGGAATCTGAATGTTGCATCATTAAAGGATAATTATTCACTACCCAACATGGAGGCAATGTTGCATAAAGTCATTAGATGTGAGTTATTGTCTATGATGGATGGTTTCTCTGGATATAACCAGGTGTTGGTGAAAGAATCTGAACAATTCAAAATAGCATTCACAACACCTTGGGGAACCTATGTATATGTCAGAATGCCATTTAGCCTTAGAAATGTTGGAGCAACTTTTCAAAGGGCCATGGATGTTGCTTTCAAAGAATATATAGACTTGTTTATGGTGGTGTACCAAGATGACCTAACTGCTTATTCTAAATGGGATGTTGATCATTGCTCACATCTAGAAAAGATTTTTGTCAAAGCTCTAGAATATGGTGTGTCTCTAAATCCAAAGAAGTGTAACTTTACAGTCAAAGAAGGAAAGTTTCTAGGACACATTGTATCAAAAGAAGGAATAAGAATTGATCCAGAGAGCTTTGAAGCTATCAAAAGGGTTACAACACCCAAAAATTTTAAAGGGGTGCAATCCTTTTTAGGAAAAATCAATTTTGTTAGGAGATTCATTGCAAATTTTGCTGAAATTGTCAAACCCATAGTGAAGTTGCTAAAGAAGGATGTCAAGTTTCAATGGACTATAGAAGCTCAGGGTGCATTTGATAAAATTAAAGAAGTAGTTCAACAAGCACCTGTGCTTAGGTCTCCTGATTATACCAAGCCTTTTTCACTTTTCTCTTTTGCATCATTTCACACCATTGTTGTTGTATTATTACAAAAGGATCAAGAAGGTTTTGAGCATCCAATTGCATTTTTTAGTAAATCTTGACAAGTTGCTAAGTTGAATTATGAGATGATGGAAAAGCAGGCATATGCACTGGTAAAAGTAGTAAAATCTTTTAGACCTTATCTGGTTTGTGCTAAGGTAGTTGCATATGTCTCACATGCAGTAGTAAAAGATGTCCTTACTCAGTTTGAAGTTACTGGTAAGAGATGCAAGTGGATTACCAAGATTCAAGAATTCAATTTAGAAATCCATATCGCTAAGCTTGTAAGAGGACAAGGCCTGGAAAAATTGATGACTGAAGAGAATATGGATTTAGTCCAAGTTAATAATGAAGAAATTCCATATATGACAATTACAAGTATTGAGTTGCAACCATACTATGCTGATATTGTATATTTCATTAAGAATGCCAAATGCCCAGAATATATGACAGATAACCAAAGGAGATCCCTAAAATTGTAAGCTCAGAAGTATACATTGATACAAGGGGACTTGTATTGGAAAAATAGAGATGGGATCTTGTTTTTTTGCCTTGATAAGTGTCAAGCAGAGAAGGTTTTGAGTGAAATGCATCCCGGTGTTTGTGGAGGGCATTATTTGGCAAAGACTACTGCTCATAAGATTTTAAGGGCTGGCTATTTTTGGCCTACATTATTTAAGGACTCTTTCCAGTTTGTTAAGAAATGTGAAGCCTATCAAAAATTTGCTTCTAAATTAAAATATTCAGGAGCACTATTGTTAAACCCAATAGCTGTTGAGGCACCATTTTCCATGTGGGGAATGGATTTCATAGGTGAGTTTGTTGATAAATCTAGTGGAGGACACAGTTGGCTACTTGTTGCTACCAACTATTTAACAAAATGGATAGAGGTCATTCACACAAAGAAGGAAACAAGTAAAGTAGTGTGTGATTTCTTACTTGGCCATATTTTGACCAGATTTGGTGTCCCCATGAAATTGATCACAAATAATGCAATGTGTTTCAGATCAGATGAGTTCATGGAGTTTTGTAAAAACAATGGAATTATAACATCTTATTCATCTCCTTATCATCCTCAAGCAAATGGATAGGCTGAGTCTAGTAACAGAAGCATTCTAACAATCTTGAAGAAAACACTTGAGAAAAATAAGAGAGCTTGGCATTCCAAGTTGAAGTTAGCCTTATGGGCAGATAGGATTATAGTGAAGAAAGCCATTGCGAAGCCTCCTTTTGAGCTTGTATATGGTCTATAGTCAAGGTTACCCATGAAAAATCTAATTCCAATTTACAAGTTTATTCAAGATGAGGAATTGGATGTCTTAGAGTCAATGCAGGATAGAATCATGCAATTGACTGAATTAGATGAACTGAGAAGGGAGAGTCAAAAGAGCAATATCAAGTTGCAACAGAAGATGAAATACCTATTTGACAAAAGAGAAACTACCAAAAAATTCAAACCAAATGACTTAGTACTTCAACAAAATGTGAGAGTAGAAGATAAAGGGAAGCATAGAAAGTTTGAATCATTATGGCTTGGTCCCTTTGTGATTCATGAGGGTTTTGGGAAAGATTCCTACTTGTTGAAAAACATGGATGATGAAGTTTTTGAATTTCCAATGCATGGGCAATTCTTGAAACCCTTCTTCAATTAAGTTTTTGATTTTCATGCATTTGTAAATCTCTTGTGAATTTTGTATAGGTTTGTTTCCTTTCAGATCGTGTGTTTCTATTCCTGTTCTAGGTTAGTGCAGTTTTTGGTCTGTGTCCCAGAGATCTGTGGTTCTTGTTCAAACTTACATTTCAACATCCTTAGATAGAGCCACTTTTGGTTAAAATCTTTTTTTTTTCCTTTTGTCCTGAAAGCCGAGGCTATTTTTGAAGAATTTTTAGGTCTTTAGGGTTTCCTAGGTCTAAATATCCTGAAAATCAAAAAAAAGCCCTAGTTTGATTCATCAGCCTTCTATTTCTCTATTACTTTATCACATCACTTAAGCTTTCAGATAAGCAGGTGTACTTTATTCTTTCTCTTTAGTCGCTTAGTCTCCCAAAAAAAATAAGAATATTCCTTTATATTTAGCGGTTTCCCGAAATCCTTTGTCGCCCGATCTCACAAGCACTTTGGAATATTCTTTACTATCAAATGACTTAGCAATTACCCCTTTAGTCTCTAAGTCTCTGTAAGTTTTCTCAAGATCTAGCGACTTCTATAACAAATTTTGTAAGAAAGGAACTATAGTTGTGTGGTCTCTAGATGGAAATTACCTTTGGTCGGGTAATCTCTGAATGATTTATTAATGTGATGTTTTACTCCACGATTATGATTTTCTTTTTAGTCGCTGAGTCTCCAAATAGAGGTGCGGTCTTCTTTCATGGTTGTCTCCAAGTCTCCAGGTCTTCATGCGGTTAGTCATTTCATTCAGTTATTTGGATTTCCTTTGCTCATGTTATCTCCCAAAGATGGCGGTTATCTCTTATGCGGTTAGCGATTCAGCGACACGGTTGTCTCTAGATCTCTAGATGTGGCAGTTAAGTGATAAAGGATTCTAAGACTCAGCGACAACTGTAAGATGCAGATTTGATCAACAAATGGCATGTAATCTCAGAACTAAACTATGGTTTAATAAATCTTTTAGCAACTCCAAGAATAAAGGTTTTCGCCAAGTCTCCAAATGTAACTAAGGTTAGATAAAGTATATCACGACTGCAAGATATGTATAGTCACATGATCTCCAAATACTGCTGAGTTAAAAGTAAGGATTAATAATTTGCTTCATCTTAGCCATTGATTTTGACTTGATCCTATGGGGTCACGAAGTCTGAGTACCAAATTCAAAATATGAAAAGCTTTCGGCGATTAAGAATTTTCTTCAGTCACCAAATCTTGTAATAAAAGTGAAAGCTGGTCTTAATCGTGTGATCTTGTAATGAGAAATATTTCACTCATGACTAAGAATTTGACTATAGTCAGGTAATATCATAATGTGAAAAATCAAAGATGGACTAAAGAGATTGACTATAGTCATTGAGTCTCTAGATCAAAAATATTGTGATCGCTTAATCTCGTACTGGATTCATAAAGTGAGAAATCTTTTCGTGACTACAAGAAGCTCTCTTAGTTGCCAGGTCTCAGAAGCATTTTTGAAGGTGCCAATATTATAAAGGGACCACGAGACCTTTTCTTCAATCACCAGGTCTCTGAATATTTCAATTTAAAAATTTTAGAGCTACAACTAGTGAATTGAAGCCTTAGTCATGTTGAGTAATGGTAGAAGTGACATCTTTTGGTATCAAACATGGTGGTGCATTTAATTCTACACAATAAAATAGTTAGAGGATACTCATTTGAAAGTTATGAAGCATATCGAAGAGTATAGAGCGCTAGGTTTTCAGTGCTTTCTAGAATTACAGTGTGACCAGTGATCTTGCAGAGAATTTTTAGAATTTCAGTCAAAATGAGTCAAGCAGTAGTTGGCAGAGCTTCTACCAGCCTAGGGTCTAAGGAAAAAGTAAAGGAGAGTTTTTCAGATGATTTCCTCACCCTCTTGCCTGGGTCATCTCAAAATAAAAAGGTTAGTGATGATTATTTCATGGATGAATTAGCTTACTACAGAGATGTCAAGACTCCTAATATAACAGGCATGTGTATATTTGGATATTTTTATAAGAACCATGATAGTGCAGTACTAGTTTCAAACCCTTGGACATCAGGGTTGGCTAAATTAAAGTTTCCTGAGGTCTTTTTACATGTAGACACATTGCTTATGATGTCAAAATGGTATGATCCCCTATCTAGAACTATTAGAAAGGAAGATGGCTCTCCCCTGATAACCCTAGACCGAAATTCATTCATGAATTCTTTTGGAATTCAAATCCCTATGGCCACTGAAATAGATTTGCAAGCCCAAGAAAATAGATATGTCAAAGAGGTTGGATTGGTCTCTAAGGAGATTAAGAGCCATATATCCAAAGAAAATAGGAACTACATTACACCCATGAGTGGGTCAACTCCATATTTTTATAAGGATTTCCAGTTTTATATGAAGTACATTGCATATGGGATATGTCAGGTCTTGAGAGTTGATGCAGGCCCAAAGAGGATCACCTTTGATATTTTGATGCTAGTTATGGATTCACAAAGTCATCTAGTGAGCTGGCGATATTATTATATTGGATATGTGATAAACAAAATGCATGAGGGTTTGTTGTCTTTAAAAAATTTCACACCTGGTTCTACACCCAGATTCATGCATTACTCTTTTCTAATGCACCTTATTGTGTATCACAATTATAAATTTTTAAATTTAGAGGATTTCAAGCCACAAATGGTGTGGAATAGATAGCCCAATCTAGTACAAGTTTTCATTGGAAATTTGGAGCCCTTCTTGTCCTAGGAGAGATTTTGGTGCTTTTGAAAATTGGATTGTGTACCCCATTCTCCCAAGTTTGGGAGTTAATTGCATAAGGCTATCCACCAAGGTCTTGCAATTGCTAAGACCCCAACAATTTATTAATAAGTGAACCAAGGGTCACAATTGGGGGGATATTTTTTATGAGAAGGGCTATACAATGATTAGGGTTTATGGATGCCCTCAGCCTCCCCATCTACTTCCATTTTTTGTCCCACCAAGAATTGCATTTTTAGAGTTTATCTGGCAACTCATGCTGATAGATAAAGAACATTTGGCTACCCACAGGAAAGGGAATTTCACACCTCGACACTTCAAAGTGCACTATCTTACAATTGGGAAGGGAGCTTTTAGTAAGGTAAATGATTGGTTAGAAAAATACAGGATGTTTGTAGCACCATATAGATATGTGGATATGAAAGGTTTCATAGTTGTTGCTAGGAGATATTACATGCCTACCATTCCTTTTAATAAGTAGCATGAGGAATATCCAGAGGAAGATGTGATCAGAAACATCATTGAATATGATGAGGTAGAGAAAAGAGTACAGCAATTAGATCAATTATTTAAAATTGAGAAATAGTTAAAAGGAAAAGGATTGGTATTTAGGGGTTTCTTTCCCACTTTGCCTTACCTCCAGAGACTTGAGCAGATGATGGCTCAATTTGATACATTGGTAGAATCCATGAAGGATCAAATTGATGATACTAATAAGGGTAAAAAGGCTTACTCTGATTCTGAATGTGAAGAAGATAGTGATGGTGGCTACCCAATATATAGCCCACCCCCTATGGAGTAACCAATGGTTGTAGGGACTAAAGAAGGAAATGAGGCCATTGACCTCAATAAGTTACCCAGTTCTGATGATACTGCTGAGCCCCTCAAGAAAAAATAGAAGTTACTCACTGGGGAGCCATCAAAGAAGAAGAAGAAAGATAGAGTAAGTGCCCTCTACATAGGAACTAGCTTTCATCATCATGAAATAAGGAAGGAAGTCAGAGAGGCCAAAAGACAATAGAGGTATGAAACTGAGGATGTAGAGCTACCTCTGGCTTTAGGCCAAGATGAAAGAATAATTGAGTAGGATGCATTCCTGAATGATGACAATTTTGTCAATTCAGATGAATTCAAAATCTTTTTGATCTGGCACAAGCAACAACAGTTTGCATCTAATGTGCAAATAACTGAAGAGGGTCAAGTGCGTGCTGAGGTAGTACAACAATTAAAAGAATATGACCCAGAGGCTGAAAGCTTTACTTCTGATGAGGCCAAGAAATTAGTTAGATAGAGCAACATGCTACTTGTGCCTGGATGGAGTTTTTATTCTGATTTTATAATAGATCAAATAAAGAGATAGGAGGATGTCACTATATCTTCAGAGACCCAAGTAGGGGATATAATCAAGGGATTTGGGTATAGCCCAAAGAATCAAGCATTACCCATGTGGAGTCTTTACCCTAAAGACAAGAAGCCACAAATTTTGAATGTAAAAGAGTAGATGGAAGGAAACAAGATTGTGTGAAACTACAATACTAGGGACCCTAAGATATCTCAGGTTTTGATCTAATTTGCCAAATTGAATGAAGATAAAACAAAGCAATTTTCTTATAGGTATGGTGCTCTTTCAAGTGATTATAGTGCCCTTGTAAAGGATAGGGATTTACAAATTATAAAGGTAACAGCATTAGAAAAGCATGCAGAGGAGCTACAACTATAAATTATCAATACTCCTGTAGTAGCTCCTGCACCTCCTGAGCAGCCTGCATTGATTGAGGCACAAGGAATGACAGAAGAGGAGGTGGATGTAGAGTTAAAGAAGATAAATGATGAAAAGAATGAGGCTATATTATAGGCCCTATTGATTATTTTGCTGCACAGAATGAATATAATTAAGGACAGATTTGATCTTGTCTTTAATGGTTATGGAAAATTGCCTGAATTACAAAATGAGTTCAATAATTATGTGCAAATTTTGAGTGGATTTCATACAATGTGGTTTTTCAGAGCACCACTTTTTGAAAGATTGATTTTTGCTCAATCTTTAGGGAGTGACATACCAGAGATAGTTGTAAGAGTTTGTGAGGAGATTGACAAAATTAAATCCATATTACCACTTTTCATGGGTAAGGCAAATCTGATTGAGGCTAAGATAGCCATGCTCAGCTCCTATTCCAACAAATTCATCCCCTCAATTTTGAGTACAAATAGAGTCATAAAGAGCCTTGATCAGTGGAGATCAGATGCTGATCTTTTATTGCCTAGGAAAGAGGCATTTTTAGGTGAAGATAATAATGTTGATTTAGAAAGCTTCAACAAAACCCTAGATGAAGTTATTAAGGCAGAGACAAATCTCATGAAATTTCTAACGGATGTCAAAGCAATTATGGATGCCAGGTGGGAGAGACAAAAAGCATAATTACAACTTGTCCAGGACTTTAATTGGTCATCAAATGAAGAAGTAACTGCATGGGATGAACTAAAAAAGCCCAAAAAAGTTAGATCTGCCGCAGTTGACTTAGACATTTTGGATAAAGAATGAGAAGGACATCTAACACACCTGACACTTGATCTTAGAATACATGGATGATAAGCTATCACTTAAGAATGGTGTAGGTTAGCTTGAAATGGTAGTCACCATATCTCATTAAACTCAAGGAGCTATCATTAATGCTTGCAGTTGAAGGTATCATTTTTCAAGTGGCCAAGGATGTACAATAGTCTGAGGAAGTTTTATCTTTCCACTGCCTAAGGGCTGGTTGTATTTTATTTTTAATTTTTGTCTCTTATGCTTTTAGGGTTAGGTTTTTCAACCATCTAAAGCTTGTTGCATTCCCATTCATAAGGGAATTCCAAGGTGGTTGAAATAGATATATATAGAGTTGAAGACTCATTTTTTAGGTCTGTCGAGAAAGATATAGAAAAAATTTGAACAGAATTTTTTTGAAGCAGACTTCCAAGTTTTGTGTCTGATCTTCTGAGTAATGGAATTGTGAATGTAATTGGCAAGTTGGTTTTAATACAAATACACTACAACTTCTACCATATACTATTATTGTCTCTTTACATTTATATTGTACTCCTGTATGTTTTACATGTTAGGAATTTAAAATATACCAGTTGTAAAGCAACTTGCTTGATTGATTTATGAGTTTCTTTCAAGGAAAGAATTAAAAGTTCTCATAGTTCATCTTGAAGAGTAGATATATCTATATGGATTGTTGATGATAACAGTGTTTGGTTAATAGAATACTTTGTAAGGCAATCTATTTGGATTTATAGCTGGTATGCAAGGCATACTATTGTATTTCTTTTAAAATTATCTGGTTGATTTGCATTTAGATTTCTTTTGCCCATTAGATAAGGCACTAGTTTGGTGTTTATTTCTTATGGTTTTATCTTTCATAGATCTTTAGAGAAAAAATTGAAACTTTCACATCTTTTACCAGCTCATTTTTCATTTCATGTTTATTGCACAAAATAGAGAGGACTGTCCCTAAAGACACATAGTTCATAGTTTTTGATTCCTTGAAGAGAGAATCATTTAGGTTGTCCCTCCTTAAAAGGAAGAAGGATGAGAATCCTTAAATCACTGATCTTTTCTTTATTTACAATCATGTTTTTCCTTCTTAAACTCTACATCAAATTGATCATGGTCATATGTAGAGTATTCTATAGATTGATGCAGTAAGAAGAATTAAAAGCAGATCAATGTCCACTCATATAAACACTGTGTAATCAGTTATCATTAAAAGGTAATACCTATCTAAGTATGTGGAGCTCAAAAATGAAGGAGGATCTTATCCAATCCCCAGTAATTAGGTCTTTCTCTTGTTTGAATCAGCCTCAAGAAGCCTAAATTCAATATTAGTTTGATCCTACAAGAAAAATCCCTAACAGGTTCCATATGAAATGGGTGAGTGATCCATGCCTTCATGACTTTAATGACATGCCTTTCTTTGAATTAAATGTCATCATTTTCATCCATGTCTACCTTTGCATTCAGGATACCCCTTGTGAATAGTTTGTCCTAATTGTAGATTGGATCTAGGACATCCTCAAAGTCCACAGCTTTCACCTTTGGAGGGATCTTCACTGACAAAGCATCTTGTGCCAGCTCCAAACTCATCTAACAATAGTCATGAATTCTCACCTCATAGTCATCCACACAATTCATCCAATGATCTTCGATGTGTGACTCATATAAATAATGTCTCCCCATTATATGGTTGAAGGTACCGATGAGGTCAAACCAAGCTCTCATCAAATTGTAGGTTGGTAAAGGGAATTCATCCCATTCAAAAGTCAAAGCCTTGAAGATATTCATATTTGGGACACAATGGGGGCCTATAGAGATTGGTAAATCCAAACAGTATTTCTTCATTTGCTTTATGTGCTCGTGAGCATTCGACAGTTGTCTTTCTATCTCCAAGAGGAACACTCTATTAGAAGGATACATGGGTAACTTCTTTCATGGAAGAGTGCATCCTGCCACCTGAATGTATGTGAATATTCTGAATTGGATGTAAAATGCCCCAAGGGCCTTCACCTTTGCTGCAGCTTCAGTAGACATTCTTTTAGTGTAATCTCCCTCTATGGAGCATATGATGGCGAAGACAAATGCATCATTAACAATCTAGAAATATGGATTGTTATGTGTATAGTATTCTTTTCTGACCAATTGAGGATACATTGTGAATGGCCAAGTGTTCATATCACCCATAGCACCAATTTTCTTTAGACCTGGGTATACTGCCCTAGCAGTCAGTATGTACACAACATAGGATGTCATATAAAAGTGAGGGTCAATTTTCACTCTAATCAGCTGCTCATCAAGGTTATCACTCAGGATGGTGGTGCAATCAAACCTCGCCTATCTTTCCCTTATCTTCTGAATGAGAAAGATCATCCAGGGCTCCAATTGAATACATTTTGGAAACCCATACACCCTACTGATCATTTTGATAGTAGCTTGGATGTCTTCTTGCATATAGCCTCTCCATATATGAATCATATCCATCTTGTTCTTAGGCATGGACTGCATGAGGTACTCATTATTTACAATGCCATGGGGCTTGGACACATCCTTATTGTAGAATTCCATTCCCTTGTTGATATAAAAATTATAGAACTTGTTGACCCCCTTGGGTAGGTGGAAGACATCCTCAATGTTATTTGACCTCAAGTCTAGGACCACTTCATCCATACTGTTCTTCACCATTCTCTCATCAGGCACATAGTGGTTGGCTAGAGTGTTAATGAAGTCCAAAGACAAGATGGACACTTGATGAGCTATCACGTTCACCAAGGAGCAATGCACCAATGAAGTGCAATATTTTGACCTACCCTCTAGTTGGGCACATTTAACCAAATAATCATTCCAGCTTACACTGCCAATGTCAGTGTATGTGATATCTACATGCAGGTTGGTCACCTTCAAAGGTGGATGGTATCCCTTGAATTGATATTTCATTACTGATGCCATAACTTTCTCAGCTATTTCTGCAAAAAGGAAAAGACATGAATCAGTAACATGAAATTGCAGGAGAGAGGAAAATCTTAGAAAAAAATCAAAGAATGCTGACTAATTAAGCTCAGAAGAGCTCTGAAGGACCTTTTTGACCTTTCAGAATTTCAGGGGTATGTGACCTCCGAAAGGTTCGAAAGGGCTGAAAATGTGAAAAAAAGGTTTGAAGAAGCTTATGATGCCCCTTTTTAGGTCTTCTGGTGAATCAGAGGTGTAAAATCTTTGAAGGCCGAAACCTCTGAAATACTAAAGAGGTTCCTTAAGAGATGTTTTACCAATGTTTTAAACTCACCTGTGTAGGTTTTGATGAATCAGAGAAAGAATAGTTTCAGTGTGCGATGACACTGAAACGTTGAAACATGCACTTGGGTGATTTGTGAGAAAACTAAGTTCGGTCCTTCATCTTTGGCATATCAGGTGATGGAATATTTCAGTGTGTGAAAACACCAAAATGCCAAAGAATAGAGCACTTCGAATATTTCCTAGAGATGTTTGGGAGTTTTGGACTACGAATGTCTGAAACCTTGTCGCCAAAAAATGTGAAACTAGGGTTTGGGCGTCAAACTTGAAAACAAGTCTGACAACTGAGCTTGACCACAAACTCAATAGGGGATTTAGAGGGGACAACCTCATGACCCCCCAAGGTAGGATTAGGATGACTAACAACCCTAACCCTAACAAGAAGCCAAAAATCCTAACCTAGACCGACAAAGATGAACAAACCTTAACTAATGACTGAAAGATAATGAAAACTAAAGGAGAAAGAGAGAAGAAGAAAATGAACCTCAAAGAAAAAGGTCAAAGATTGACAGGAAAGACTGATGTGGCAAACCATAGGCAATGATACACAAGAAAGCTCTGAAACATGACAGGTGAAAGCAAATGAGTGAGGGTTAAACCTAGCTTGCAGCTTATATAGGTGAATCAGGGGGTGACATCAGCCTCCCCGATGATCGGCCTTTTAGAATTTTGGGGGTATCAGACCTCTGAAAGGCCAAAACATGGAAAGGCCAACTTCCTTTTGGGGAGTCAGACCTCCCAACTTTTCAACATCCGAAAGTCCGAAAACCATTTTGGTCCAAAAATGCCTAAGGCAAAATGATAAAATGATGTTTCAAACTTTCACCATTTTGGACCTTTCGCATTTTTGGACCTCTAAAAGTGTGAAAGTGTGACAAGACCCAAGACTAAGGAAAACTAACCAAAAATAGAAAACAAAAAGATAGGATGAACAGGAAACCTAAGGACAAGCTAAAAAAGAAAAAGGGGGGGGGGGGGGGGGGGGGCGAAGCCAAGAGGCAAAAAAGGGGAGCATGGTTGTGGGACTACAATAGGAACAGAGGAATAAATTGAGTCAGAAGAGAAGATTGGATAAGAAGAACAGTTAGCAAGAGAAGAAGGGGTAAGAGAGGAGGTAAGGGAGGAAGAAACAGAAGAGGAACAAGAGCCAGAATAGGAAACTCTCACCTCAAGTTTAGTTTCACCTTATGAGCGTACAAATGCCTTCTCCAAACCCACTTGGTTTACCAAAGAAATACAACCAAGGGTGAGGTTTTACATGGATTAAGAGGATATAGATATGGTGGTGCTAGGCCAAGCATTTTACCAAGGAGAATCCAGTGCCTAGGCAAAGACTCTATCATATGTGACATAGGATCAAAGGGGCAAGTGGAAAGAACAAGTAGTCATGCCAACAATCAATACTAGTATGGCTGAGATTACTCCTAAAGATTATATTTTTGAAGATGTGGACTTTGGAAAACCAATGTGGGAAGGTAGTAAAACACTTGCCACTCTCAGGTTGAACTATTTATTAGGCTTCATGGATAAGGATGAGGAGAAGATCAAAGCTTTGATGGAACAAAATGAAGCTATGAAGAAGTTCATTCTTAAGACAGCAGGTCCCATTGAGCTTAGGAACCCTGACGCCTCATTATAGGCTATTTTGGAGAAAAGGGTTGCTTCTGAGATGTCAACTAATGCTTCACATTCTTTTCTTCATGTATGTTCCAATTGGAAGGCCAATTTTGAGGAATTTGTCAGAACTACTCTCAAGACAATTTTGAGACCTTTTAGAGGTATCCTTAAAGAAATCACCAAATTGGTGGATATGATGCGTGAGGAAGATGGTCTGGAGGAGAAAGTTCTCAAGTGGGAAAAATCTCTTGATGATCTTATAATAATAAGGAAGCAGCACTTCCAAGTTTTGGTAAAAATATATGAAGGATCGGAGCTTGATAATTTTGAAGAGTGGATCAAGGATATCACGGGAGCCTTGAAGGTATATCAAAAGTGCCTAAGAAAAATCAATAAGAAGAGGGATGAGGGGATGTTCTGGGTAAAAGAAAGGCATGATTTTATTGGAGGCTTAGATTTAGATCTCTATGATGATGATGATGATGATCAGACAATGCATCCAATCAAAGACATCATGCATCAATTTATGTATATATTTAATAGAGTAAAAACAAAAGATGACCTCCAGAAAATGTTTTATCAAAAGGAGATGAAGAAAATACTAACTCGTGAAGAGGAAATAAGGGCCTTTACAAATGAAATCGCCACCTTCTAGGAGAAGCAACAGGAATGCCTTAGAAACATCCAAATGGAATATTTTGAAGAGGTTCAGGAGATAATAGACAAGCTCCAAAAAGCACACCCAAAGATTCTTCCAAGTTGCCAAGTGTTCAGTCTTGGACTTAGCCAATTTTTGCATGGAGGAAAATTTCTTGACAAGTCGATTTTTCACTTCAATATTTTCGGCCTTTTCTTCTTTTCTGCCTCCAAAAATCCAATTTTTTTTCAAACATCATGTTCAACACTTAGTCATTTTCTAAAATTCATTCTTTTGGAGTAAGGGTCGGGGCCCAAAATTTCTGGGTCATCGCTGTCAACAACTTCTAATCTTTTGCAATGGAATTTCAATCAAATTGATCATGTATCTGGGGTCATTTTGGCATGCTTTGGAGATATTTTTTAGTTAGATCCATGAAGGGGAGCCATGATAATGAATAAAGGGAAGAACTCTAAGTTATGAAAGAAGAACAAGCAAAGAAATGACGAAGTTCTAAAGCAGATTTTGAGTTCTTTAATGCATCTTTTTCTTTAAAATTTTAATGCACGTGGATTAATTTTTTGTTGGATAGTTTAGATTTGTTTTAAGAATAGTTTTCTTTTAGTAAGCTTGAGTTTTAGGTTTTTTCAAAGTCTCATTCGTAGATGAAACCCTAGCTGGTAAATTTCTTTCCCTAAAGGGTAAATCTCTATAAATTGTAAAAAAACAATGTGATTAAGGTCATTTATTATTGCAATACAATATTTACAATTGGTGCTTCAAATGTGGTGTGATATTTTCTTCTATCTTTGCGAGGTTTATGATTGTGTGTTTTCTCATTCATTTATTTCCAAGAACCAATTGATTGTATGGTGATTTTGATCTGTGAATTCATTAGTCTGGTATTTATCATTCATGCATTGCTTTGTTGTGATGAATTATTGGGAAGATTATTATTTGGTGCTTCAAGATAAATTTATCTCATGTGTGTGCACATTTGTGGTGGCTTCATGATATAATGAGTTTTTATATATCTTACATCTACATTTATTTCCATTGATGATTGCATTTGCAAAAATCATGATTGTGATTCATTCATATCTATGTTTTTTGGGTTTTCTCCATCTTCTTGGTACTTTAATTTGCAAAGCAACACAACACTGGTTTATGTCCATTATTTTACTTTCTACAATTTAATTTTAAATTCTTGTTACCTTTCTCTTTGATTTCAAATCAGTCATAATAGGTTAAATCAAATTCATATTTTTTCATTTAAAGATTCAAAAAATCCAAAAAAAAGAGAGAAAGATTGTTTTTTCTAAGGATTTTTTTGCAGCCCCTCCAAGATTGAACCAGCAAAGGCCTCCTCATGAACAGTTTCACATTTATCTTCAATTGAGCTATCTAAGTGGTTGAGACCCAGCCTAATAGGAACCTTGAGATTGATTTTATCATTCTTCCAAGAGGGGAATTTTTTCATCTAAATTCCTAGTCGTTGTCCCATGTAAAAATGATGCTCAACACCTCCCTATTCTATATTTATAGTTTAAGTGGGAGTAACTCATCACCCTATTCTTCTTGTTAGTCTAAATTTTTGAATTCTTCATTTGAATACAAATCTATTTAATCTAACATTTATGGTAAAACAAACTCTTTGTTCTTCATAATTTGTTATGATTTTGCATGTGTTAAATATTATTCATTGGCATTAATATTTATGTCATCTATGATGTCAATTGAGTTAGATCTAGCGAAACCATTCACGCAGGCACCATACAATAACCTATTGTATGTATAGTTTATACATGTACAGAGGTGAAGAGTTTAGAATTCACTGGTGACTATCATACGATGGTAGGTTGGTCATACATGTACAAGGAGAAGGGACCATATGGTGAAGAGGCTACCATTTTAGTGAATTATGTCATACTACAATATAGGTGTCTGACCATACAAGCGTGTGTAAGATTTTGACCACATAAATGTATTGTTGTGGAGACATTACTATACGGTATTGGATAAATCATAAACTAAAACATAAATTATATAAGGGAAGTTTGAAAAAAAAAACTAAGTGTCCCCTTGGTAAGATATGTGTTATAGTTTACAATTCAGACATTGCCTTACTATACACGAGTAGTTAGCATCATACGTAGACATTTCATGCGGGAGGGATTTGATATCGTGTGAAGATATTAGCATATAGGATAGTACTAAACAAGAGTCATAGTATGTGTATTTTATAAAATAAATAAATCATGTAATGTGTGAAAATTTATTTATTATAAAATATTTATTTTTTCTTGGTATTATACAATTAAATGATGGATAGAGATCCTTTTATTTTGATTAGTATAATTCTCATACATTTTCCCAAAGACATTAATACAAAATCACATGCCACACTCACTTCTACACACTTGAGATATCATGACACGAGATAAAGATGCTCAAAGTATGTTGATAGAAGAATATACCTTGTCCCTTTGTGTGAAATCATCACAAAACCAGCTATAGAATTTCCTATAATGAGAAAGACCAATCACTTATTCATGATTTTGTTCTCTTGCAAGCACAAAGCTTGGAATGAGAGAAATATTTCTTCTCATTACACAACCATAAAAGGATGAAACCAAAATTAAAAATATTGACAAGGATTATCTCCTTAACAAGTATGCTAATCAAGAGATCTAAGATATCAACCAATTAAACCACCAACTAGTCATTTTCACGTAAAAATGTAAGTTTTAACACAAAGAAATGACTAAGTTACAAATTATCTCATACTTATTCAAAAAAAGATCATATGTAGGAAATGAAAACACCAGGGAGAGACTTTCATTTAGGTAATTTTTCAAAAAATATTTGGGAGGTTCTCATTCTCTAAGTATCACCCCTTTACTAGTCCAATCAACCTTATCAAGTCAATCCATCCCTATTACTAGTTTAAATCACTTAACCTTATAATCATTTATTTTTCTAGATCAACTTGTACCTATTAGAAATAGGTACTTTTAGACATTGATCAACCTAGTTTTGTAATATATGTCCTAAAGGGTTCAAGCTCAACTTCTAGGATAACAAAAGCATCATTTTCATACATTTAACCAAGAATATCCCTTAACACTAGGTTTTAACCTCAATAGTGTAGATGATAAAAAGGGCTCACCAAAATGTAATATGTAATGTATGTGTGAATAGATAAGATTGGGGAAGATAAGATCTTCTCCTTAACCCCAAATTCCCAATATAAAGATCCAAATAGATTAACCACAAGAAAATGGTCAATGCATAAATGAATCAATCGATGAAGAATATGAAGAAAGAGGAAAAACCTTATATTTCATTATGGAAGAGAGTATTAAAATCGTAACTGAATTGAAGATAAATACTAACCTCAAAGTATAGTAGATCTGGAAAATATTATTTCTGGTGTCTATACTGAGTTTTTGGAAATTCTGCAACCAAATTTGGGACAGGAAAATAGAGATAGAGAAAACCTAGAAAGTTTTTCCTTTTCTAAGAAAGGTTTAACTTGACCCAAATAAAGGTCAACCTTGACCCCTTTATGTCGATCTTGACTTGCGTTGCTCCGACGAAAATTATGTTCACAAATCTCAAAAGTTTTCCAAAAAGGGTGTCTGAATCTACTTTGTAATTTGTTGTTCCGCACCTGTTCCTGCAAGAAAAATGGTTTTGTTATTTGGATGAGGGGTTTTCCTTAGTCAAACCCTAATTTTGGAATTAAACTTGAAATTGAATTGAAATTTTCATAATAAATAAAGTAAATGGAACAATTCACCTTGCTTATGTTGAAATCCTTGTGGAGGATTCGAATCCTTGAATCCAAAAGTATGGATGCTCCAAATGAATGTATAATTGAATGTAGGATGTCTCAAATCAATTTTCCTTAGATCTTCAACACCAATCTTGAATAGATCTTGGAATAGGAAGAATCTTAAATGGATATGGATGGAGAAATATTCATCAAGAGGGCTCCATAGAGATTGAATCCTTTAATGGCTACCAATGGAACTCCTTGATGAATTAAATCTTGAATGCTTTAATGCTTAAACACTTAAATGCTTGATTGATAATTGCTTAGTAATAATGGATGAGAAAAGGAGAGGAGAAGGCTTCCTTATATACTAGTCTAGGGCACAAACTTCTAGAGAGGCCAACCTAGGAGAATTAAATTCCCATTAAGCCTATACCCTTGGAAGTGGACCTAAATTAAATATATTTTTAAGAGTTTACCATTTTGAATCCTAAAATAGCCGACCTGAAAGTGGGAAATAATTCTTTCTGAAACCTGACATCTAGAAACCTTCAAATTTTGAAATTTGGACCCTTGGTCAAGGTTGAGGTCAACCTTGACCCAGAAGGTTGACCTTGACCCTGAGGTCAAGAACCTCAAATTCATAGAGCTAGGTGCCAGAAATGGGCTGGAAATTAACATAAAATAGGGCAAGACTGGGGAAAAATTCAGATCCTAGTCAAAGACCCAATCAAGGCATTTGACATGACCCCAAACCACTTACTTGGAGGGCTAAACCAGTCCTAAATGGAAGTTTTTCCATTTTCCAACAACATATTTAGCCTCCACTTTAGCAAGAGCATGGACTTGACGCAAACTCTTGGTAAAGGAGATCACAAAGAAAAATAGAATCTTATTGAAATCAAAGGTTTAAATGAATCCTCAAGCCCCCAGGGACTCAAGTCTTCATCAAATCCAAGATTACAATAAGAGAGACATCTCTAAAAAAGAGAGAAGAGGGTGTGATTACCTCACACAATGAGAATTTATGTCCCATTGTGAACCACACAAGGAAATAGCACAACTGGAAAGATGGAGTTAAACTGCCTAGTGAATGTGGCTACTCACTAGTCAACCCATCAAGGACTCACCCTTAGGAATATTCTATTCCAAAAGAGAAAAGCCAAAATAAGAGAGATCCAATCTTAAGGACACCTTATACCTTAAGGGATCCAAATTTTAAAAATTGAAACTAGAGGGATCAAGAGATCCTATAAGATAAAAATCCATGCTTTAAGGATTAGTCACTAATCCATAAAGGGAGAAAAAGCCTTCAAAAATAAATTTATTTAAAGTGCATGTGTGCAAAAAAGTGAGCAGAGTGTATGCTCTCATGTTAAATTCATTGCTTACAATTTAACAGGAGCAATGGCTTGAATGGAAACATAAATAACTCCATTGATTATGTTTCCACCACGAGATACCCCCAAGCAAAGACAAATCAAGGGAAATACCACATAAACATACAAAGAACACATAAGGGATCTACCTATCGTGGGGTCAGTATGATCATAAGACAATATTTATATATGATATTATTGCAAATGAATTGACATCATTCCTGAAAGAAAGTATAACTACAATCACAATGGAGGAAATAAAACATAAGAGTTATGAAGAAGAGTCTTTTCGGACCACAACATGGAGAACAAAAAGAATCAGTGCTACCAAGTTGCAAATCCAAGAGGCCTATACAAGGAAGACATTTAAGAACAATAGCATAGGTACAACATAACATGAAAACAACATATAGAAGAATAGAGCTACATATAGAGGAATAGCACAATAGGTTCGATTCCTTTATCACCTTGTACCAACAAATTAACAAGGGTCATATAAAAGAATCTAACAACCTATGGGAAAGAACATTACGGGAGAAACACAATACAATAGGAAAACACACAAAAAGATACCACGAAGGAAAATCTAATCAAGTGCATCACCTACTCTCCCCATCTCATTCTATATAATTTATGGAAGGTGGGAAACTCGCAAGAGGGACTATATCCAACACAGTAGGAATAATAGCCATTTCCAAACAAGGATCCTCTTGAGAATCGTGATGTTCGATACTAGGTGTAATTATCAATTGTGTTGAAATAGTATTAGTTAAATTAGTATCAATGTCAATAGTCTCATATTCATCATTAGCATCATTAGGATCATCAATAGTATCTTCTTCATCAAGATTAATCATTATAGAATCTAAGATACGAATAGAATCATCATAATCATTCATCTTAACATCATTATTAACATTAAATTCTCCTAACACATCAGGCATAGGCTGGTCAAAAGAAGGTAAATAACTTTGAAGAATAGAGGCACGGGCCTTAGCTTGATCCCAATGCTTCTTACAACATTCATTAGCAAATCGGTTACATTTTTTCTTATTTGAAATATGTTGAGAACTAGGAAGAACAACCACTGGTTCCTTCACAATTTTTATAGGATTCTTAGTAGGATTAAAATAAACACTAGAAGCTTGATTAACAGAACTAGAAGCCATGGATAAAGGAGGTATGGAAGGCATATGAAAAACACCAAGGTTAAGATCCATCTGAGGCATGCTTAACTCAACAATCTTGCGATGCTTATAGGCTTGATATGAGAAAAAAAAATTATCAGGTCAAGTAGGACATGAATTTAGTAATGAAGGCCAAAAGAAGTCAAGAGTAGCACAATCCCTAGGCCTAGAAGGTTGATATAAACTATGATTAAGCATCTTCACTTCTTCATCATGAATGAATTTAAGACACTTATGGATAGGAGAAGCAATGGCATGCATGGCATTCAACCAAGGAAAACCAAACTTAACTTGAAACTTATCAGAAGTAGGAACAACAATGAAGGTAGTGTCCATAATTTTACCACAAAGTTCAACAGGAAAGTTAATAAAACCAAATGATGGATAAAGAAAACCATTACAAGTTTGAATCCACACATTAGGTGTATCATAAGAATCACATTGTAATTTCTTTATAAAAATATTTTCTTCAGTAATAACATTGATTAAGCATGTATGATCAACAAGACAACCACGCATAGGTATCTTAGAAATCCTAGCATAAATGTAGAGGGGACCATCGGGAGCTTTAATAGTCTCAAAATCATCAAAGGTAATCAAGAGTTCTGTTAGAATTAATCTTTCCTTGGTGTTTTATTATAAACCAAGGTATTTTATTTTCCTATGTATGTAGGAGATTCCTTTAGAATCCCTATATGTTATTTTGTCCTCTTCTTCCATGTGTGAGGACATATTTTATTTCTTGTATTTTCTTTTTCTTAGATTCCTCCTTAAGAGGAAATAGCACAAGTGGCACACACATTATGAATGTGGTTCACATGCACATGGGAGTTACATTCAACTCCTTTCCTCTCATCCCTTCTTAAGAGATGCTTCTCTTCTCTTTTCTCAAGGCATTCTCTAGCAACATAGTTTCTCATTCTCATTCTCATTGAAGCATTGTATGAGCATTTTGCTCTCATTTTCTTTCTCTCTCTCTCTTAGGCTTTTTGGCCCATTCATAATAATATCACGGGGGTTTTTTTACGCTTTTCCCCCTTCAAAAATATTGTCTCATATTGGATCGTGAATGCTTCTAGTTTTTTGTTTATCTCATGGTATGCTTTTCCTCACACTTTGCTCATTAGATTAAACTAGATCTTTTGCTCTTTCTTATCATTTTCTACATGGTATCAGAGCAAGTGTTTAATCTTTGTTTGAGTGTATAGGTGGAGGAACTACCATTTTTTGAAGCACTCCATTTGGAGACGTTGAGAGAGTATTATTTGGTTTCTAACAACTTTGTGTTGCAGGTTATCCTTCAAGAATTTGAGGAAAAAAAAAATTTCCTCTCCTTATAGTTCTATTTATTTTAGTTGAGTTGTTGGAAAAAAAAATCCTCTTTATTCTTATAGTGTTTGTATTGTTTAGTCAAAAAATAAAATCTCTTTTTTTTTTTTGTTAATTTTAAAAATTTCAATATAAAAAATCCTCCTTCTTTGTTCAAATATATATTTATTAGTGCTTTTTAAAAAAACTAATATAAAATTCATTTTTTATTTTATATATATTTGTATACCTTTTTTTTTAAATAATAATAATAATAAAAATTCATTGAAAAATATATATATAATATTATACTTTAAAAAAATAATAATAAAATTTATTTATTCTATTCTTTTTTATCACTTTATTCCCTCCCACCCTTCGGCTATTTCAAATTTCATTTCATCTAACCTAAACCCATCCCCTATCCCTAACCTAAACCACCGCTCCCATCCCCTTTACCCCTTACCTTTTCCCCCCTTCGGCATCTTTTCAAATTTTTAAATTAAACCTAACCTAACCCGACCCCCTACCCTACCCGACCCCACCTTCCCTAGCGGCATTTTTCATTCCTTTTAAAATTTATCTTCTCGCCCTCCCATTACCTAACCCAAGCATTTTATTTCTAACCCGCCCTCCTCCGACACCTTTCTCGGTGGTCTTAAATATTAAACCCTAGCCTTTTTTATATATTTCTGTCCTCTCTCTGCGACGGTTTCATTTTTTTTGGCAGTGTCGTCTCCTTCTCCATTGTTCTATGTGCATTGCCCTGCACTCTTCCCCTTTGGTCTCCATGCCTTATGTGGCCTTCTGCTTCTTCCGTCCTTCTTTCGTCCTTCCTTATGGATCCATGGTCGACTGCCTCGGCCCCCGTGCTCGTACGCAGAGAACCCGTGCTCGTACGCTGACCCCTGCGCAGGTACAATTTGTTATTGCATTTCGGATTGTGTTTTGTATCAGTTTTATATTTAGTTTATCTAGTTTTTTAATATATCTTTTTTTATAAGCTTTTTTATATACTTTTGTATAAGTTTTATTTAGTGTTTTATATTCAGTTTAGAATATTATTCTAATATAATTTTTTTAGATTTAGTTTTTTGTATTCTTTTAGTTTTTTTTCTTGTACCATCCTTTGATCGAGATTCTTCAAGTTTTTTTAACCTGTTTTCTTGCAGGATTTTTTTCATCTTTGTTTTTTTTCTCTTTGCATGTAGTTTTTTTTGTTCTAACCTTGTGTGCATGCAGGAATTTTTTTATCTAACACATTTTTGCAAGTTCTGTTATAGTTTTTTTCTAACCTCCTTTGCATGCTGGACTTTTATCCTCTAACTCCTTTGTTGCAGGATCTAACCGTTTTGCAGGGACTTAATTTTTTTCTAACCCTTTGTCTCTAAGTTCTTTGAATCAATCTTCTTAATCTGGTTAATCTATTTCATTTTCATTTAATCTTGGTTAATTAACTTTTTTTTAATCTTCATATTCATTTGATTCAATTAATACTCTTATCTATCTCATTTTGGTTATTTAACTTGTTAGTTTAATCATTTTCCTCTAATCTCTTTCATTCATTAATCTGTTTATTTATTCAAATAATTTTAATAATCTGCTTTGATTTAATCTCACATTTAATTCAATTTTTTCACATTCGGGTTAATTAATCATTCCACTAAAATCATTTCGGTTAATTAATTTTGTTTTTTTAACCCTTGGATTAACTTTCAGTTTTTAGTAATTCTATTTAATCAATCCGTAATCTATTTTTTCTATTTTTTTTTGTTCAAAGTTATCTTTTTTCTAAAAACATTCTGTATCTTTCATTACTTTTGGTTAAATTACCTTGCATGTTATCGCATGTAAATTTTATTCATTGCATGTAATATCTGTAGCTTCTTTAATTTTTTTTTTTAATTTTTTTTTCTCCTGGTTAATATCAGTTATTTCCTTTTTTTCATTTAACCGAGATCTGCTCGCCTTGAGTTCAAGTGTTTCCCTGTCCATTCTGCTCTATTCTTGTATCCATCATGTCTACCCTAATGCCTAAGATCAAACTAACCAGTACCAACTATCATGCCTGGAAAACCCACATGACATTTATATTCAGATTCTGCCATCTTTTAGACATTGCCACTAATGCCAGCACTAAACCCACCACCACTGCCTCTCAAGCTGACCAAGATGCTTGGCAAGCTAAGAATGATGAAGCTCTTGGTTTAATTGGCATATCATTAAGTCCCAAACTGTATGTCCTTATTTCCTCTTGTACAGAAGCCCATCGGGCTTGGGACGTCCTAAAAAACACCTATGACAGTGTAGATGAGACCCGTAAAATACAGCTTCAAGACCAGCTTCAAGACCTCAGGTATACAGATTTTAATTCTGTTGATGATTTTTTACTTAAATTTGATTCCATTAGAGTTTTATTAGATGGATTACAAGTACAATTATCTGATTTAAGAATCATTCATATTATAATTCGTAAATGTTTACCTAGGTAGTTTCAGCAATTTATCACTAATATCTATTCTCAGTTAGCTATTCCTTCCTTAGCAACTCAGTTAACTTATACTATTTTTCAAACTATGTTGCGTCAAGAGGAGGCTAAACTAATTCAATTTGGTATATTGAAATCTCATGAACATGCTTATGTTTCTCAATCTAATAATAATATGAATAGATCTAGTAATAATTCTAATAACAATCAAAATAATCAGAGATCAAACAATTCCAACTATAATCAAAATCATCAAAGATCTAATAACATTAACACTTTAAATAACAATTATCAAAGACCTAATAATAATTCTAATGCTAATAACAATACTAACAATAATAATCCTTCAAACAGGCCTTATTGCACTTATTGTGGTAAAAGTGGTCATTTAAGTCATAATTGTTTTAAGAAACAGAAAGATGATCAACGTAATTCTCAGAATTACTCTAATAATCAATCTCGTTCTGCTTTTACTATTAGCTTTAATGCTTCTAAACCACTTGAATGGATTGTTGATAGTGGTGCATCTCAACATGTTACTTCTCATAAAGAAGTTTTTGATTCTCTGCAACCTGATTCTTTGAATATTCTTGTTTCCTTAGCTGATAATCATTGTTGTAAAGTTGAAGGAACTGGTAATGTTTCTGTCCCTAATGGTAAAATACATGATGTTCTTTATGTTCCTGATTTAAAAGCTAATCTTCTTTCTGTTCCTCAACTATGTCAAGATTACAAGGTTGAATTTCATAAAAACAATTGTCATATTATTGATCCTAATACTGATAAAATAGTTGCTAATGCTAAGTTAGATGCTGATAATCTTTTTAAATTTTACCAATTTTCCTCTCCTAGATACTCTTTCCTTTCTACTGTTGATTTTCATATTTGGCATGAGAGGCTAGGACATTTAAATTCTGATTATATTTCATTAATGCAAAGGGAAAATATGGTAGAAGGCCTACCTAAGTTTACTACTTCTAAATTAGATTGCAATGGATGTATGAGTGGTAAGATGCATAGAGAATCTTTTCCCCATAGTCTTGGAGAGCTCATAATAAGTTAGTTCTTATCCATAGTGATCTTATAGGTCCTATGGAAAATACTTCACTTTCAGGATCTAAATATGCTCTAACATTTGTTGATGATTACTCTCGTAGAACGTGGATATATTTCTTACATAGTAAAGATCAAGTTCTTGATACATTTACTGAATTTCATGTTTTTGTAGAAAGACAAAGTGGCTGTAAAATTCAAATTCTTAGGACTGATAATGGTACTGAATATGTTAATCATGCTTTTCATAATTATTTAAGATCTTTTGGTATCAAACATGAGCTTACTGTTCCTTATACACCATAACAGAATGGTGTGGCAGAACGTAAGCACAGAACTATAGTAGAAATGGCTAGATGTTTTTTGCATGCTAAAAATATGGATTATAAATTTTGGGCTGAAGCGATGGCATGTGCCACTTATATTCTTAATAGAACTCCTACTAAAACCCTTCCAAACAAAACCCCTGAAGAAGTTTGGTCTGGAAGAAAACCAAATCTATCTCATTTACGTATTTTCAGATCCACTGCTTATGTTCACACACCTAAACAGAAAAGGAAAAAGTTAGATCCTAAATCCACACCTCACATTTTTGTTGGCTATCAAGAAAATACTAAAGGTTATAGAGTTTATGATCCTCTTACTAATAAAGTTCAGATAGCTAGAGATGTTTGCATTGCTGAAAATGGTGTTCATGATTGCTCTCAAATTTCAGATTCTGATTTTGATCACAACAATATTGTTCTTGTGGAGGACCAACCTCCTTCTAAATTTTTTTTTCCTAATGTTTTTGTTCCTTCTGTTTCTGTTTCTAACAATCAGAATAGTAACAATGAATATAAAGATAGTAATAACACTAATAATGAGCACAAAGATAGTAATGATACTCCTCCTAATGATTCTGTTCCTACTAGTAGTAGTAGTGATGATGATGATGATGGTAACAATTTATTTACTCCTCCTGGTAATATTTATGTTAATGCTAGAAGAAATTCTAAATGGTTTAAGGATTTACTTAATGAAGGTGATGATTACATTGCTAGAACAGGTGGACTTAAACCTAGAAGAATAAACTACTGCAATTATGCTTTGATGTCTAAAGTTATGAACTCTCAAGATCCTCAAACTTTTACTGAAGCTAAAACTCAACCACATTGGCAAACTGCTATGCAAGAAGAATATAACACTTTGATTGCTAATAACACTTGGGATCTTGTTCCCTTACCTCAAGGTAAAAATTTAGTTTCATGTAAATGGTTGTATAAAACTAAGGTTAATTCTGATAATGAAATAACTAAATATAAAGCTAGATTAGTTGCTAGAGGATTTTCTCAAGTTGAAGGTTTAGATTATACTAAAACTTTTGCTCTAGTAGCTAAAATGCCTACTATCAAAGTAATTCTTGCTTTAGCTACTAAAATGCAGTGGCCTATTCACCAAATGGATGTTAAAAGTGCTTTTCTTAATGGAGATTTGCATGAAGAAATTTACATGGCCCAACCACCAGGCTTTATTCAAATAGGTAATGAAAATCTTGTGTGCAAACTTAAGAAATCAATTTATGGCTTAAAACAACCTCCTAGGGAATGGCATTCTAAGATTAATGCTTTCTTTCTTTCTCAAGGTTATCAAAGAAGTCAAAATGATCCTAACATTTACATTAAGCATTGTGATGGTGAAATTATCATTATTATCTTATATGTAGATGATCTTATTCTTACTTCTAGTTCCACACCTTTGATTTCAGACATTAAGTTTCAACTTAATCACACATTTCAAATGACTGATTTAGGAATTTTACATTATTTTTTAGGAATGCAATTTTGGCAAATAGAAAATGGTATTTATGTTTCTCAAACTAAATATGCTCAAGATTTATTACATAGATTTGATTTGATTAATGCTAATGTTGTTTCCATACCTTGTGATTTAGGCACTAAATTAGAAGTTGATACTATGACTCCTTATGTTGATGCTACTTATTATAGACAGCTAGTAGGAAGTTTAATTTATTTAACTCTTACTAGACTTGATATTTCTTTTAGTGTTGGATTAGTCTCTAGATTTATGTCCAAACCTCAACAAACTCATTTGAAAGCTGCAAAAAGAATCTTAAGGTACATAAAAGGTACTTCACAGTATGCTTTATATTTTGATAATACTGCTGATTTTAGACTTAAAGGTTATACTGATTCAGATCTAGGAGGAGATCCCAATGATGGGAAATCCACTAGTGGTTATTGTTTTCTTCTTGGTTCAGGTGCAATTTCATGGAAAAGTAAAAAGCAACAATCTGTTTCTCTATGTTCTACTGAAGCAGAATATAAAGGTTGTACTATAGTAGCAAAAGAAGCTCTTTGGCTTAGAAGATTACTTGCAGATTTGGGTCTACCTCAAGAGGAACCTACACCTTTGTTTTGTGATAACCAAAGTGCAATAGCTCTAGCAAAGAATCCAGTTTACCATGCAAGATCCAAGCACATTTCTCTTCATCATCACTTCATTAGAGAACACATTCACAACCAGCAAGTCTCTCTTCTTTTCTGCCCAGGACAACATCAAGTTGCCGAAATCCTCACAAAGCCTCTTCCAAGAGAAAAGTTTGAAATTCATTGTAAAAATATGGGTTTGATACCCTTTGATTGTAAACCCCCAAGTAAAGATTAAAGGGGGGTGTTAGAATTAATATTTCCTTGGTGTTTTATTATAAACCAAGGTATTTTATTTTCCTATGTATGTAGGAGATTCCTTTAGAATCCCTACATGTTATTTTGTCCTCTTCTTCCATGTGTGAGGACATATTTTATTTCTTGTATTTTCTTTTTCTTAGATTCCTCCTTAAGAGGAAATAGCACAAGTGGCACACACATTATGAATGTGGTTCACATGCACATGGGAGTTACATTCAACTCCTTTCCTCTCATCCCTTCTTAAGAGATGCTTCTCTTCTCTTTTCTCAAGGCATTCTCTAGCAACACATAGTTTCTCATTCTCATTCTCATTGAAGCATTGTATGAGCATTTTGCTCTCATTTTCTTTCTCTCTCTCTCTTAGGCTTTTTGGCCCATTCATAATAATATCACGGGGGTTTTTTTACACTTTTCCCCCTTCAAAAATATTGTCTCATATTGGATGGTGAATGCTTCTAGTTTTTTGTTTATCTCATGGTATGCTTTTCCTCACACTTTTCTCATTAGATTAAACTAGATCTTTTGCTCTTTCTTATCATTTTCTACAAGTTCCCTAGGTCTTTTATTCTTAGGTTGTTTTCGAGGTTTAGGATGAGGTTTTGGTTTAGGCTTAGGTTGAGGTGGAACTTAAAGTTGAGGTTGAGATTGAGGTTGGGGTGGAGATACAGGTTGAGATAAAACAACATGCTCGACATGGTTAACAATATGATTGAGATCATCCATCTTTAAATCATAAAAAATATCCACAGAAGACAACTGAACAATGGTATTATTATCAAGTGTAAGAAAAGGATTCATATAGATTTGGAGGTTTTGATTAGGAAGAGAGATATATTTGTTCCCAGTACCATCAAAATTATCAACATATAAAGCATTAGAATCAATTAAGTCTTGAACCTTATGTTTTAAAGAATAATATTTCTTAGTATCATGGCCATTTTGACAATGGTATTGACAAAAGGATTTGGAATCAAAGGATTTGGATGCCATCATAGTAGGTAAAAGAGGTCAAATAGGAGGTAAAGTAATCATATTAGTACTCAACAATTTACTCATAATAGAATGTAAAGATTCAGAAAGAGGAGTAAACATATGATTCAGATGAAAAGCAGTGGATGCAGAAGTGGTATTGTTAGATGAAATAGAAACTACATTTGCTTTCTTATTTATCTTGACATAGTTGTTAGGTTTTTGAAACTTGTTGGGATTAGGAGCAGCATCACTCTTATCAATTGGAATAGGAGCCATTAGAGTGTTGCTTTCAAATTGAATCACTTTTAATTGACAATGATGAAGCATTGCACAAAGTTTTTGAAAAGAGGTAAATTCAATAAGAAGAATCTTATCTCTAATATCCTTTTGTAGATTTGAAATAAACATACATTGAATATCAATATCAGGAATAGGATAATAAATTTGAGCATACAAATGCTTAAATCTACCAATAAATTAGTCAATTTTTCTTTAGTATTTTGTTTACAATGCATCAAATTAGTTAAGGACACTTGCGAACCAATTTTATTTTGGAACTGTTGAATAAAGGCATTAGCAAGTTTTGGAAAAGAATCAATAGAACAAGGAGGCAAGGAACAATACCATTGCAAGGCCTTATCATGAAAATTTCTAGCAAACAACTTGGCTAAAATCCTATGGTCATGACCATAGTCACTACAAAGGATTTGAAATGTTTTAACATGAGTGATAGGGTCTCCCTTACCATTTTAATTCTCAAGATGAGGCATATCGGCTTGTTGAGGAACAAGAGCATGAATAATGTCTAGGGATAAAGGATTGTCCATGTCACATGTAGGAATACTGAACTTGGATTGAGTTAAAGATGCAAGTTGTTGTAAATGTTGGAAAGTTGACTATACTATTGTATATGACTAGATATAGTGTTGTCATTATGGAAACAAAGTCATATAAATTTTTGGAGTCAGCACACATTATCATAAGGTCAGAATATGGCTAAGTATAGAAGACTAGATAGTTAAAAGAGCACCAGTAGATCAGAGGATCAGCGCACATGTGTATAATCGAGTTATGGTATGCACCCTTGAAGTTAAGATGGTAAGTGTGTATTCATGCTAAGTCTAAGAGCACATGATCAGATGAGATAGTATGATGAAGATATAGACAGTTGAAGAGGTACAACCAGTGAACGCCAGAACATAACAAAGTATGCAGCCGACTGCTACTATTTTGATTAGCGATTATATTATTGTTTTGTAAAAGCTATGAGCCTATTGTATTTAGTTTGTAGACATATAAACATCTTTATTTGTAAACACGCTTGAGCCAATTCACTTGGAAGCATTGTATGTAATCAGTTATAGGTTGACCTAGTTAATTGCTTTGGTAACACATATAAATATTAGATGTGCCTTTGTAATAAAGGATGGTAAATGAAATAGAGATAAGACAAGCATAGTAGAAGTATGTGAAGAGTAGTTAAAAATTATTAGAGCTTTGCAAGAGGTAAAATCATCACCACATCAAATAAACTGATCAGACAAGTAGTGTCACAACACCAATTCATCCAGCAGATATAGTGTGTATCTGAGATCAGAAGGTTGTAGCCTTCACTCCTTGAGTAGTAAGCTCTAGGAAAGTGTTTCCCCACCCCTAACAGGGTTATTGTAAAAGAATACTAACAGGGTTATTGTAAAAGAATCCTAACAAGGTCTGGCCCTTGACAAGGTCACTGTACTAAAAGAATTGTAAAGAACAACTCCTAACAGGGTTGCATATCTTCTAACAAGGATCACAAGACACTAGTGCAATTCTTAGTGGGTGTCAATTCCCACCGGGTTTTTTACCTATTTTTATTTCCCCATAACCATATTGGTGTTATGTGTTGTGTTTATGTATCTTGTTTATGTTGATGTTCATTTCAGTACTTAAGCATTCAAGTTAAGTTTCAAGAGTAAAGAAAAAGGTTAAATATAGTGAACACTGATTCACCCCCCCAACCCTCTTAGTGTTCCCATTCCTAACAATTGATATCAGAGCTCTGGTCTTCTAAAGAGAAGTTTAACCACTTAAGGAGATCAATGGGTTCAGAAGAAGAAAAGAATCTAAAGAAGAATCTTATGGCATCTCTTGAAGACCTTGACAGATCTGAGAAAGAAGTTGAAGAGCTAAAATTGAAAGTCAGTGATGCACAAGTTTTCATCAAGAAACTAAGAAAAGATTTAAAAGATTGTTCAAACAATGATTTAGGGAAAATGGTCAAAAATCTAAATGAAGAGAACACATCTCTGAAAGATCAAATTGAAGAATTGTATGATAAGCTAACTAACAATTAAGAAGTTTATGATGAACAGATTAAAGAGAACCTTCAACTGAATGAAGAATTGAGGCAAGAAAACATGGAAATCTTGGAGATAAGAAGCAACAAAGAAAACTTACAATTTGAATTGATTGAAGCAAAGAATCACGTTGATAAATTACACACAAGCAAGGATCTGATAGAATCTTGGTTATATGCTCAGAAGCTTAAAGGAGATACTAGCAGCATTGGATTCAATGAAGCACAAAATCAAATTGATGACATGTGAGTAAGGATGAAAGCACCAGAAGACACCATAGATGCTAAGGAGACTGGAAATCAAACTAAAGACAATGTTGAACCATCTAAGGATGAGCGCAAGCTAGTAGACCAAACTTGTTATGCATGTAACAAGCATGGACATATAGTAAGGAATTGTAAAGAGGTAATACCTTTCAATGGCCACTATTATTCATGAAATAAATTTGGTCATGGAGATATAAATTGTAAAACAACTCAAAAGAACAAGACTCGGCACAATCAAAGAAATCAGAATCAACCAAATGCAAGAAGTTCCCAGAGTATTACATGTCAAATATGTAACTCTAATGGTCACTCAGCTAGACATTGTAAAATGGTAACCCATATCAATGTGTCGAGGAATTTAAGACCTCCAGTTATTTGTCACTCTCGTAGCAAGGCTGGACACATCTGAAAGTTTTTTAGATCAAGAACACAAAATCAGGAAAGCCCTAAAAAGCCAGAAGAATCAATATTAGATACCGAAGGAGAATTCAAGTTTGTGAAAGCTTCAAAAGATGCGAGCTTGATTTGGTCAGAGGAAAAGAAGGATAAGGTTGATGAGTATGTATTGGATGCATCCAAAGTGGATGCACCCTCTACATCAGGATGAATGATCCTCAGGGTCATAGGGGGAGCTAATTTAGCTCTAAACCCTTGCGCGGTCGGTATACTCACCCTCTAAGTATGCACCTTTGGATTTAACCTTTTGGAGATTATTTGGGGCTATGTGCAAGAGCGCACTACCTGATCAATTGTAGAATGAAAGTTGGAAATTCTTGGTCAAATTCTAGTTTACGCGGCAAGCATTAATGGTAGAATTTTCACTTTAAAGTACACAGAGACTTGTAGATCACTCATTGCATTTGAATTAGAGAGATTGGAGATCAAAAAAGCCCTAGCAGTTGATTTTGAAGTATTGAAGTTTGATTAGCCAGTGAAAGAACATGATTGATTGGTTGTGAAGCCCTAATCTGTCATGATGATTCAGAAGTTCTTAAAAACCAATTTAAAGCAATAAAATAAGTAAGTTATTGCTACACCTATTATGTTTGATGTTGCGGAGAGGAAAAGATATGTTTTCAAGAGGCACCCTTTTAAGTCTACCCTAGATGACCTAGAAGGTGCATTCTCAAGAACCCCTAAGGGCGTCATGCATGTTGAAGATATCTGTGACAAGAAAGAACAAATTGGACTTGATAGGATTAGAGCGCACATTGAAACTATGATAAAGCTAGAAAAAACCTTCCTAGATGAGTTTGCACAACTGGAAAATCATCCCATAGTTGAATATTCTATGGCATATGAGTTTTATGAGTCTGAATGGATCAAGATATTTCTCAGTAGGATTCATGATGACCTATTTTGGATAGGTGAAGTGCCAGTAAGAATCACAAGAGACCTTATTCATGAAATGACAGGACTTTCAAGTATAGGCTTCATTCTTTCCCCACGCAAGGATGTGAGAAAACTAGTAGAACAGGAATGTAAGTCAAGAAGTGATAGGTGTAGAATGAAAATTGAGCCTATAGAGGAGAAAGACATCAAATTGATGTCCATGATATAAGGTTATAGGTTTCATCACACCAATAGGGTGAATAGTGTGTTTGTAGCCACTATTCTTGTAGCAATAAGACTTGTCAAAGAAAATGGTGAGTTCAATCTGCGTGAGATCTTGCATGCACAATTGATAGATAATATTAGAGCCATCAAGCATCACAAGACCAAAATATTCAAGTTTGGGTCTTTGATTATCTACATGTACTTATACATACTTGGAAAGATCTCAGATTTGTATTTAGACAAGAGTTTACCTACAATGCCACAAATATCTCTTAAGGCATCTACTAAGAGTACATTGAAGGACTACATGGAGTTGGAATTAAAGAAATTTAGTATCAAAATGCAAATGATGTATAGAATACCAGAGAGTATTATTGAGAAATACAAAGATAGCATTTTCTTTGTGGTAGAAACTAATATAACATGTATAGAAGCAGTTGAACCTAGAACAAAGTGGATTCATCCACTTGGATATGAGGTTGAGGAACCAATCTTGGAAGCATATGCATAAGTACTACTTTTAGCACCTAAGGATCCTAATGAACCTAGGTGGGGTACTTATGAAGAAAAGACAAGAGAAGTTGATGCAGTTCTTAATAGTGCAGAAACTAAAAGAAAAGCCTCAAAGATCACATCTGAGATACATAGAATTCATGGTGTACCATAGGTAGATCTAGAAAAAGAAAGACAAGAAAATATTGCTTTGGAAATTGAGATCGCATCCACAGTGGAAGCTAATTTTGATGATCCCAAGATGAAGAAGGTCAAGATTGAGAAAATTGAAGAACCAAAGGATAAAACATATGTTATCCCTCATGTGCCCAAAGAAATAATTGATCTAACATCACCTCCTGAGTATAAGGCAATGGCCAAAAGGAAGAAGGAAACTAGCACAAGTCACCCATCCTCACGGGCAACCAGAAGTAAGAAAAATGCTCAAGCACCTCCAGAGGTAGGTTTCAAACCTAGTCTTCAAGTCTTGAGAACAAGGATTGTTGATGAAGGTGTTGGAAATATAATTGGGAAATGTGATACTGAGAGGGGGGTGAATCAAATATCACCTACTAAACCATTTTGATATGTATAAAACATTTTCATAGTATCAACAATACTTGATCATAACAAAATAACTAACATACTAAGCAGCATCCATGAAAGTACTCATAACACAGTAATTTTTGCTACCCAAAAACCCTTGAAAGGTGAAACGGGGGTGGGGATGACACCCACAAATCTTCACTACAGTAGTAATAAATTTTCCTATTAGGGCTTACAAAATTTGATCAAAACATGATCTACCCTATGAGGGGTCTATCCTATTAAGAGCCAAAAGACTTATACAGTCTACATTGCTAAAGGATTTGAAACTTACAACAAAGTAAGCACTCAGTTAAGAGATTCCAAAAAGTCTATTAGGACTAATCAGTTAAGAGATTTACCCTGATACACTGGTTAGAATGTCTCAATACCTGATCTTTCGATTTGCACTATATGCAGATTACAGATCTTCTCTTTACTATATTATATTGATCTCTTCTATCAGATTTATCTCTATTATATCCTTTCACTTCTTAGCTTGGTCACTGAATTCTATCTGAATGCTTCACTTCTCTGAATGTGCCTCTCTGCTCATTCCCTTTGCATTCTCTCCTTCACGTTATCTTTTACACTTGCACATTTTAGGGTTTAGATCTTAACCTTATATAATTAACAAAACATCTACATGATTCAAGAGCTACAGTTCAGATTAATTCCTTTTGCCGCTTAAGCCTTACTAATTTTTGATTGGCTCTAAGTATTACATAGGGATCAATGATTGCAAAATAGATGCGTAATCACCTCTGTAATTACCTCAATAAACAAAATACAAAACATAAATGTCACCCAAAATGATTTACCTTGATCACTGTACCATAATAGACTTATATGTCATTCATGGCAAACTCGGCAAATCCAATTCCTAATACTTGGCATATGTTGATATCTCTATCACTCGGTAATCATTGCATATATGACTTGGCAAAACTAGACTTAGCATAATACAAAAATACATAGTGACCATAAGTTTACTTAGCAGTACTACTACTCGGTAAGTATACATTACATAATTCGGCCTTTACATAATGACTTGGTCGTAGTGATGACCGACCATCATTGCCTAGATGAATGACTAAGTGTGGGTCACTGATAGTCAACAAAACTATAGAGATCTACAATCTCCCCCTTTGACATTAGTGGCAAAAACACTTTGTCATGACATTACACTTGTATTTACAAAAGTACGTAGTATTAGCAGAATACTCCCCCTAAGATATATATACATTCAAAGTTTTGTTACCTTCCCTTTGTCATGTCATGTCATTTGATTTCCCCCTTATTTTTGACATGAAAAATCTCTTTTGGAGTGAGGATCTAAAAGTATTTCTCTAGAAATGGTTTATGCAGCATCATAACCATGTGTAGTGCAATTTCTCATCCTCCTGCAGCAACAGTTAAAAATTTTGACTACACCTCTAGCTCGGCAGCTAGATTGACTAGACTCTCGGCAGTAGATAGATTCAGATCCCTTTGGGTTAAGTCCTTAGCCTTGACCAACTTTCTTTGTATGGCCTCCAAATGAGGTGTTAAAATTGTTTGTATAGAAAGTAGATGAGATCTAATCTTTCTATCATTAGCCATCAGTTCGGCTATCCTTCCTTGTGTATGCATAATCTTGGCATAATGTTTGGAACTATTTTCTATATCCACGCTTAAGGACTGACTAATGGATTTGAGTTCTTGTTGTAGTTTATCAACTAGTCATTTGTTATCCTTAGTGAGCTATTCTACATTACAAAGTTTGGTAAGTAGAGAGTGTGCATTCGCAACTACTTCCTCAGTTTTTGTTACCAAAGTGGAAAGAGTGACCTGTTTCACTGCGATCTCGGCAGATACTTTTTCCAGCATCTTGGTCTCAAACTTTCTTTTCGACCACTCAAACAGCTTATCACTGGCACTACTTGCTTCATTATTTACTTTCTAAACAATATGTACAAGTTGTTCCAATATGGGAGCAGAACTCTTTACATATGACAACTCAAAAACATCATTAAATATATCTTTAATTTCATACAGAACCTGCTTCTGTTGATGTTCTCTTCTCAGTTCTTCCTGTCTACTTTTTCTTGTCAATAAATCTTTCAATGTTTTCATCTACTCATAAGATAAGTTATCAAAATCCCATTTAGGAATAACAATAACTTCATCAATGGTTACCTCTGGAGAAAATACTTCCATTTAATTCTTTAATGCCTTCTTTGGTGTGTTCCCACTCGGCATATGTATAAGAGCTTGGATTGCCTCTTATTTTGTAGGCTCTTGTACCTCAATAGCTTTGTCTTTTACTTCTTTTCCTTTTGTTCCCTTATCCTCCATATGAGGACTATTAGCTTTTTCTTCAAACTTGTCTTCTTTATCTTGTTGTAACTCCTCGACAGATGTGGATTGATTTGCTGGTGCCGACTTATCTTGTTCCTTGGTATTGCTTCTAGCTAACATATCAACTGTAACAACTGTAGGTTTGGTGGGGGTAGTGTTAACAGTTGATGTCTCATCAATTGTCGGATAAGCTTTAACTTGCAAAATTATAGTATTATTGCCTAGAAAAGATGTGTCTTTTGCTTCCTTAGCCTTTATATCCTCCTTGATCAATACATGATTCTTGATTGGGGTATCCTCCATTATATCAACAATGTGTACTTCTGATACCTTTTGAATTTCCTCTTCCTTAGGAGATTCAGTCTCCAGAATGGGTGATTCCATTACATTTAGTTATGTTGCAAGCTCGGCATTCTTAGATGTACTAGCACCTTTATCTTCATCTTTGCCAATCAACAAACCAAACACTATCTTCCAAATCTTGACACTTTCCTGTACAACATCCTCAACCTTGTGTTGAAGGATTAAATAAGTTCTAATCTTAGGGTCAAATTTTTCTCAGTGTTGTTCCACAATTTTTCTAATGTTGGCAGGGGTGAGACTTGATTCCACTTGTGCTAGGGTGCTCTCTCTTATTTATTTTTCTATATTAAGAGCATATTCCCATTTTTGTGGAACCCTATTGCTTAACTCCTTAGGTATTTGTTCTCCAACTGAATAGGTAACATCTTGAAAATGCAAAGTATTTCAAGAATAACATCTTCAACCGTTTCTTTGTCTCCTATACTCAGGCTTCCAAACTTTAATCCTTTCAATTCTTCCACTCCTGCAGATTTTGTGATCTTGTGACATATTTCATCCATAGTAGGTCTGACATCCTGCAATGCAACCTTCTTCTTTACCTCTTCATCACTTTCAGTTTCCTCATCATCTTCTTGTTCCAAAACAAGTTTCCTTCTAGGCCTTTTGTTAACCTTGCTTGGTACTACCTTAGGCTATACAGATTTTTGTTTACCAAATGCAGGGGATTTCTTTGGAGTCTCAGCAGGTTCTCCCTTGTTCTAGGCCTCAACACAGGTGTCGATGATACTTTATGTTTCAGTATTCTTTTCTTGGTTGGAGGCTCGGTAATTACTTGCTTCTTACCTTTCTTCTTTTCTACTTGAGCCTCTTCTTCTTCTTCTTCACTATCACTAGAGTCACTTTTTTCATCTTCTCCCAGTCCTTGGGTTAATTCTAGTGGTGCATCCTTTTCCATTTCTTCCACATATTTCTCCAAATTCTTTACTATTTTCTTTCTCTTTCTTTCTACAATTGCAGCCATTAAACCCATAGTGATTTTAGCTTTGGCTTCATTTTATGTTCCAAAGTAGGGTGCTTTACTATCAATTTCTTCAGCTAAGAGGGTTGTAATAGCAGCAGTAGCTTCATCTATATTTACTTCATAGGATAATGGCATTAGCCATGAAACCCTAGGCAAGAGTTCTTGTGCATAAGTGAAGTCTGTGTCAACTAGAAAACATATATCCTTGCTGTACTTTTCAACTAATGACACAGGGACTCTACTCCTCTTTCTCATTTTCTTTTTGAATTCAACAAAATAGTTATCCATCACACCATTAAAACTATCTCCTATTTGACCTATGAACTCACTGATTTGAACAATAATGGGTCTCTTCTTGTCCCATATCACACCTCCATGAGTAGGAAAACACTTATGTATATAAAAGAATAGATAGATTAGCAAAGAGCCAAACTTACACATTGAATTCTTTGTAGTCTAGATTGATTTAATATTCTCAGCAAGCTGAGTCAGCTGGAGCTCGGCAAGATCATATGTGTTTCCTTTCTTAATGATTTTCCATGCCTAGTCCACTTCCATATAGGGGACGATGTCCAACCGACTAGATTGGTATAATTTGTGTGAGATAACCCTAATAGCAAAGTCAATTTCTAGATCTATTATGGAGGAGATCATCATTTTGTGCTTGTTCATACCACCTGTGTGTTTTCCTGAATGTCTTCTTTGCTCGAACACTACATTGTCCTTTTTCCTTGAATCATAGGGTATACAGTAACTCGTTGGATCATTTCCTTTGTTATCTTCATGGGTTCATCTTCCAGCCATAGTTTCATATCATGTACTTGACTCAATACTATTTTTATCAATTCAACTTTGAAATTATGTGGGAAATCTAGGGCATGCACTAACCCTTGTTCGGAAATCAATTTATACTTTGGCTTCAACACTCTATTATCACATAATTTTTCATACGCCTCCCTAATCTTGTAATCTCTAATTTCTCTGATTTTGCACATGTAACAGGACCTAATATCATTCATTATCAACACATTCTCTAGAATTGAGGATAGGGCACCGGTCAAATCTTCTTTTATTGTGGTTTCCAAAATTGCCCTAAATGTCTATGGCTTGCAAAATTCATTTCTTACCAATTATGCATTGAAAATTTCCATCCCTTGTTTCTTCACTATAGAAGATGATGATGATGCCATTTTAATTTAAAAATTTCTAAAAAGAAATATTCTCTGTAATGTGCCTTTCTCGTAAGTGTCCTGTAGATGATTTTTACCGACGGCACACTGAAAAGATTCAAAATCACCTTTAACAAACTAGTTGCCCGCACTCTGAATCACTCAAAGAAATCTCAATTCTCTTGGTCAAATGAAATGGGCGGAAACTTTCCACTTTATAGATTCCAAAAAGTAGAATTAGGGCCTCATAAATGCTCCATACAAAATTTCTAAGTGGAATACAGTTGTCTCGACAAACTCATGTTAAACTCGGCTAACACAAGCTCAGTCAATATAATCGTTAAGACATAGCTCAGTGTATATAGCATCTCAGCCATAATAGGTTCTTGGCATACATTGATAACTCAGTCAAGACACTAACACCCAGCATCAAAAATGAAATTCTCTATTTCGCTCAGACATGTCCTAATGCATCTTTATCTATGCAGATATGGACTTTTACTCAATCTTTATGTTGGGAACTAATGTAAGATAAAGCCTTGTAAGATTCAGTTCCAAACATACCTTCTATGCTTAGTTAGAAGAAGTGTGATCACCTGATCCATCAAATTGGGTGACCTTAGATGTGCTAGCTTCACTTGTGCTTTCTTCTTCTTTCTTCTTTCATGTCTTGTTCATCTGATTTTTCAATTTTTCATGGATATCTTCATTCTTATTATGATCATTGCTTGGCATAGGTGATCTACAATCTTTCTTTAGGTGACCTATCTTATTACACATGTAACATACCATGCTTCCATTCATCCAGCTTTTAGATTTGCCTTTGAAATGAGTCTTCATATAATTTTCTCCAATGTGTCCATATTTTCCACAGTAATGAAAATTGTACCAAGTTTTATAATCCCAATTGTATGAGTTATTCTTCACAGGTGACTTAGTTTGTTCATTTGATGACCATCTAGGTTTAGATTTGCATTCAAATTCTTTATGCCCATACTTATGATATTTGAAACAATTACCTTGAAACTTAAGTGAGGTAGATGGATTACTGACCTTAGACCAACATTCATGTGCCTGATGTCCATGTTTCTTACAGTTAAAGAAATGCCCATTGAACTTAGGTTTAGGATCAAACTTACCATGTTTTCTTCTACATATGTTGGCTGTATGTCCTAGCTTTCCATAGTGATGGCATGTAGATCTTTGGTTTTGCATTCTTTTGTTCTCCATTCTTTGATGATTCTCTTTCTTCAATAGATGATGCATGTTCATTTATTCCAAGTCCAGATCTATCACCAGATCTTCTAGGTGACCTTAACAGCTCTTCAAAATATTTTATAGCTTCATTAGGTTTGTTCATCCTTTCATTGATTTCCTTTTTAGATCTTAGTTCATTCCTCAATTGATCATTTTCAGACCTCAGTTGGTTGATTTCCATATCTTTCCTACCCAACTCTTGATTAACCAGTAGTAGTTGATTTACCATGTCTAGTTGATTATTAGTCAACCTTTGCATGTCACTTGTCCTTTCATCTAGTCTTATTGCAATTTGTATTTTGTCTTCTTCAGCCATTGTCTTATCATCTTCAGATTTATTTTTCTATTTAACTACTTCACAAAATCTAACAGATTGAATTTCCTATTCTCTCCTTAGATTTCTGGTGTCATCATTCAGTATGGTATTTTTCTCCAATAGCTCTTTTATGGCTTTTTCAATTTTTGCATAGTTTCCATTATCAAATAGTCCAGTGGTATCTTCTTCTTGATATTGTGAATCATTTTGTTGAATAGCAATTTCTCTCCTTCTGCTCAAGGATTTCTTTAGTTCACTTCTGGCTTCTTCCAGTTATTGCAATGCCACTTGTACATCAATCTTCTAATTCTCTATGACCTTTCCTAGCATATAGACTTCCATCTCAAGATCTTTTTCTTCAAGTGGTTAGACTTTCTATGAGAAACCTTGCAGCTCTGATACCAATTGTTGGAAATATGATTCAAAAATGTGATACTAAGAGGGGGGGTGAATTAGATATCACCTACTAAACCATTTTGATATGTATAAAACATTTTCATAGCATCAACAATACTTGATCATAACAAAATAACTAACATACTAAGCAGCATCCATGAAAGTACTCATAACACTATAATTTTGGTTACCTAGAAACCCTTGAAAGGTGAAACTGGGGTGGGGATGACACCCACAAATCTTCACTACTACAATAATAAATTTTCTTGTTAGGGCTTACAAAATTTGATCAAAACATGATCTACCCTGTGAGGGGTCTTCCTTGTTAAGAGCTAAAAGACTTATACAGTCTACCTTGCTAAAGGATTTGAAACTTACAACAAAGTAAGCACTCAGTTAAGAGATTCCAAAAAGTATGTTAGGACTACTCAGTTAAGAGATTTACCCTAATACAATGGTTAGAATGTCTCAATACCTGATCTTTTAATTTGTACTATATGAAAATTATAGATCTTCTCTTTACTATATTGCATTGATCTCTTATATCATATTTATCTCTATTCTATCCTTCACTACTTAGCTTGATTTCTAAATTCTATCTGAATGCTTCACTACTCTGAATGTGTCTCTCTACTCATTCCCTTTGCATTCTTTCCTTCATGCTATCTTTTACACTTGCATGTTTTAGGGTTTAGATCTTAACCTTATATAATTAACAAAACATCTTCATGATTCAAGATCTACGGTTCAAATTAATTCCTTTTGTCGCTTAAGCCTTACTAATTTTTGATTGGCTCTAAGTATTACCTAGGGTTCAATGATTGCAAAATAGATGTGTAATCACCTCTGTAATTACCTCAATAAACAAAATACAAAACATGAATGTCACCCAAAATGATTTACCTCGATCACTGCTCCATAATAGACTTATATGTCATTCCTAGAAAACTCAGCAAATGCAGTTCCTGATACTCAGCATTCACTGTACTCGGTATATGTTGATATCTCTATCACTTGGTAATCATTGCATATATGACTCAGGAAAACTAGACTCGGCATAATACAAAAATACATAGTGACCATAATTTTACTTAGCGGTACTACTTCTCAATAAGTATACATTACATAATTCATCCTTTACATAATGACTTGGTCGCAGTGATGACTAACCATCATTGCCTAGATAAATGACTAAGTGTGGGTCACTAATAGTCAACAAAACTATAGAGATCTACAGAAGGTAGGTTAGATCAGATAGGAAAGTTTTATGAGAAGTACAGTAAAATTGATAAATCAAAGATTCATGGCATGATCATAAAACATACGATTAAGTTCAAGAAGACAGTCTTTGAATTTAAGATAGTCATTTTGGACAGTGTTTGGAGTATTCTAGAATCCTTAAAGAAACATGATATTGAAGAAGATCTTATAATAAGGGAAAAGTTTCTAGATGAAAGCCTCCCTGTGTGTTCCTTAGAAGAGAAGACACTATTGTTAGATTTGGTGAAGCCGCATCTAAGAAGAAAGCTAAGAACACTACACATAATGGACAAGAGGTTTGAGTTGACAGCCAAAGAGACAAAGAAAGCTTTTGAGAAAGTTTTCTTGAATAGGCACATGTATCCACCTACTATGCCCATAGCAAGAGTTCCCTCTAAGGAATCCAAGGTGTTAGAGACCACAAATGTACCAATTGTAGGTCCTTATGATTTAGTGCCTATAGTGGTAACACCTACAGAGGCAGTGAAGTCTGCACCCATGACATAAACACAAAAAGATGACACTTTCTTTATTGATAATGTAGAGATTACAATGGTGGCCACAGACAATGATTTGGATAATTTTGAGGAAGCCTTTATGAGTACACAAGAGATTGAAACTCTATGAGGTGATAATTTACCCAATCTACAAGAAGAAGTACTAATAGAAGATCTAACAAGTGAAGAAGAAGAGAAGGAGACAGAAAAAGAGGAAGAAAATGTAGAAGAGGAGAAAGGAGAAGAAGAGGTAAAAGGAAGTTAACCAACAGGTGAGCCATCTATTGAAATAACTATGAAGATAAAACAAGAAGTGATAGACAGCACTCCTATCACACCCTTACCCTCAGCATCATTGTTTACAAGTTTGACACCAAACACCTCAAACTTAGACTCTTGGGGAGAAGAAGACCTGATTAAGATCAGTGTCCTAGCCATGGAGAAAGAAAAAGAGAAGCAAGTGATGAGGAACCCTCTGTTTGTTGAATCAGTCAACATTTTGAATATCCTACTACCTTCAGACAAGAAAGTTTCTAAGGTCCATTCAGTTAATGATGTCAGTACTATACTGACAAACTTCAAAGAAAACTTTTCTAGCTTGGAAGAATCAACATCTCAAGTTGTAGAAGAGAAATACATGAAGAAAAGATTGAGTGAACTAATAGGAAACTTTGCACTTGACCTTAGTTCATTGAAGATTGGTCAAGCATCCCTAAAGGAGTTTGCAACTAAGGGAAGCAAAATCATTATCGGTTGTATGAACCAGGATAAGATGACAAGTGATCACTACAATAAAATCCAAGAGGAAGAAGCAATGATAGATACTATAAGGAAATCACTGGAAGATCCCTCCACCAATGTGAACATGTACAATAATGTGTACCAGGGACATATAAACAAAATAGAAAAGGCTGAGAAGGAGATGTCTAAGATAAGGTCAAGGCAAACATAGCTCAGGAATGCTCTTGTGCCCTCTCTAGATATACTCAATCAGAACATCAAGGAGATTGATGCTACTATGGTGACATATGATCAAGTTCCAAGTACAGACTTGGAGAAGATGGAGAAACTAAAATATGCCACTAATAGCATTTTGGAAACAAGAGATCCAAAATCTACAGATAGCATATCTGGATGTCCTAACATTGTAAGTACTTGTAGATACATTTTTTGAGCACCTTTGTCATTAATTTCAAAGGGGGATATTGTATGTATAATATGGAGTATCATATATGATGTATAGAAAAATTATAGTACAGAGTATAAAGGGAGATATAAGTTAGAAAGAATTTTGTATAAGGGTACATTTAGTAACTTTGCCATATTCCTTTGTTGCCATTAATGACAAAGGGGGAGATTATTGGCAAGTTGACTATACTATTGTATATGACTAGATATAGTGTTTTCATTGTGGAAACAAAGTCATATAGATTTTTGGAGTCAACGCACATTATCATAAGGTCAGAATATGGCTAAGTATAGAAGACTAGATAGTTAGCAGAGCACCAATAGATCGGAGCATAAACACACATGCTTATAACCAAGTTATGGTATGTGCCCTTGAAGTTAAGATGGTAAGTGTGTATTCATGCTAAGTTTAAGAGCCTATGATTAGATGAGATAGTATGATGAAGATACAGATAGTTGAAGAGGTATAGCCAGTGAATGCCAGAATAGAACAAAGTATGCAGTCGACTGTTACTATTTTGATTAGCAGTTATAATATTATTTTTTAAAGGCTATGCACCTATTGTATTTAGGTTGTAGACATATAAACATCTTTTTTTGTAAAAATGCTTGAGCCAATTCACTTGGAAGCGTTGTATGTAATCAGTTATAGGTTGGTCTAGTTAATTGTTTTGGTAGCGCATATAAATATTAGATGTGCCTTTGTAATAAAGCATGGTAGATGAAATAGAGATAAGACAAGTGGATCAGAAGTATGTGAAGAGTATTTAAAATTATTTAGAGCTTTGCAAGAGGTCAAAGCATCAGTGCATCAAAGGAACTAATTAGACAAGCAGTGTCACAACACCAGTTCATCCAGTAGATATAGTGTGTATTTGAGATCAGAAGGTTGTAGCCTTCACCACTTGAGCAGTGAGCTCTAGGACAGTGTGTCCCCACCCCTAACAGGGTTATTATGAAATAATCCTAATAGGGTTTGACCCTTGACAAGGTCATAGTACTAAAATCATTGTAAAGAACAACTCCTAATAGGGTTGCAGATCTTCTAACAAGGATCACAAGACACTAGTGCAATTCTTAGTGGGTGTCAATTCCCACCGGGGTTTTTACCTATTTGGGTTTTCCCATAACCATATTGGTGTTATGTGTTGTATTTATGTTTTTGTTTTTTTTTTTATGTTCTTTTCGGTACTTAAGCATTCAAGTTAAGTTTCAAGAGTAAAGAAAAAGATTAAATATAGTGAACACTGATTCACCCCCCCCCCCCCCTCTCAGTGTTCCCATTCCTAACAGTAAAGAGGACATAGTTTGATCCAAACTAATGATTGTGGAATCATTAGATGAAATAGGAGGCATAGAAACATTAGAAATACTAGGGAAAGTGTAGGAAGCAGTAGGAATGGAAGACACAATCGGGGGAACACTTGGAACCATAGTTGGAAGAGGGTTGGAATAGGTAAAAGGAACACTATGATAAGAAGGTTTTGAAGTAGGTAGAGACACTAATGGAACACTCATAGGAAGAGAGGGAACCGATGTAGTCACTAAAGGAGGAGTATAAGTAGGAATGCTAGATAAAGGAACATAAGAAGATCCACACTAGTGACAGGAGGAGTGAATCCTAAATCTTGAGCTTCTTGAGCTAAAGGTTTGACATTTAAATGCACAAAATGAGTAATATCACATAAGAGATTAACACCTTAATCACTATCATGAAGGACTTTCTTAAGAGCGTCCATAGCTTGAATAAAATCTTGATTATGGTTTTCTTGAGTAAGCCAATTTCCCATTTAATCAAGTTCAATTGAAAGTTTTTGGACTTATTTAGGAGGAACTCTTAAAGCATCATCATCATCATGAGATGAGTGAGAGTTATGCTCCATAGTAGGATTGGAATCATGAGTAATCAAATTATCATTCAAGATCCTAAGGAGAGGAGAGGAAGACTCAGGATCAAAGAAACCCATGAGTCTAAGATTTCTTCCAACTGAGATATTATAAGTAGGACTAGAGGTAGTAAATCTCATATACCAATGCAATGAAAATGAACTAAATTAGGAAAACACAAGGCATGAACAAATTAAAAAATTTGTATTTTTGTGTTATATGATTTTTTTGTTTTATTTTTTAAATGTAAATGCAAGCACATAAAAGAAAGCTAATACATGCAAGATTAACACCATAAAAGAAAGAGTTGTCTATCGCAGGTTCACAAAAAATGTAATGCATTAAAAGGGTTCACCAAAATGTGATATGTAATGTATGTGTGAATAGATAGGATTGGGGAAGATAAGATCTTCTTAACCCCAAATTCCCAAAAGAAAGATCCAAATAGATTAACCACAATAAAATGGTCAATGCATAAATGAATCAATCGATGAAGAATATGAAGAAAGAGGAAAAATCTTATATTTCGTTATGGAAGAGAGTATTAAAATCTTAACTGAATTGAAGAAAAATACTAACCTCAAAGTATAGCAGATCTAGAAAATGTTGTTTACTGGTGTCTGCATTTAGTTTCTATAAATTCTGCAACTAGATCTAGGACAGGAAAACAAAGATAGAGAAAACCCAGAAATCTTTTCCTTTTCTGAGAAGGGTTGACCTTGACCCAAATAAAGGTCAACCTTGACCCCTTTATGTCGACCTTGACCTACGCTGCTCTGATGGAAATTCTGTTTGCAGATCTCAAAATATTTTTGAAAAGGGTGTCTAAATCTTCTGTGTAATTCATTGTTCCGCACGTGTTCCTACAAGAAAAATGGTTTTTTTGTTTGGATGAGGGGTTTTCCTTGGTCAAACCTAGGTTTTGCAATTAACTATTATCACTAGGGATTGCACCCAATTCGCTAAGTGTTAAAAGCCAGCAATCCCGTGAAACATGGAACTACTCTCAGGCTGTGGATAACCTATCCAAGCATAGACCACTGAAATAGGGGAAAATTTCCCCTTGAATCACCTGAAACTTAAGTCAACTTTGAAGGAAAAGGGAGAGAGAGTGCATGAAACTGAAATTAAAACTAGGCGATTCACCAAATTTAAAAGAAACTCCACAACTCAATTAAGCTTAGTGCAACAGAAAAAACAAAACTGGAACTCACAACTTGATTCTACTGCCTTAAACTCCTTAGGAAAAATAGGGTACTTGAAACATAGAGAAGGGAGATGATTCCACAATTCCAATTTTTAGTTTGCACATGAATTAATACCACAGAGCCAAGACAAATTCCTAAACATTCAATTAGATCAACATGTAGATTAAGGATACAATAACATCACAATAATCCTGCATGAGATTCAATAAGAAGAACTTCAAAATTGTAGGGAAACAAGAAGGATCATTTTTTATTGTTGAAAAGAAGCTAAGTACAAGATGTGTCTCTTAGAGCTACAACACTCATATCAGAGAGAATAGAATGAAGAGCTAATCTCCATCACAAAAAGTGAGAGGTATGTAACTAAAACCTAAGAATCTGCATTCAAATCCCATAACCTCCTAAATATGGAAAAACCCACAAATAGGCCCATGAAGATGCCTCATAAAAATGGTTGTTAGATTCCCAAGTTTGTAGGGGTAGTAGAAAAGTAGGACACCTAGAAAAAATGGTCAAAACTTCCCTGTCCCCTCCAAGTCATACTCTAAAAATGGTATTCTGACAATGGTTTATAAAACACCAATTGTCAATACCTTACAATAGTAAGATAAATGATCTTGCATTTATAACTTTACCCCTATGCCATGATGGAAACATATGTGGATTCTAACTATAGCTTATGAATAGTCCTCAACCTTTAAATTAATTAAAAAGGGAGAACATTTCACAATTATTTACATCTTAAATCCACCTATTACAAATATTAATTTTAAAAAACACTAAGGTTTTCAACCTCAACCCTAAAAGGAAGGGAAAACCATTAGCCGACACTTTGAAAGAGGAAGAAGTTGTCAAACACTGACACTGCACTGTCGCTTCCTGGGAAACTTGCCATTTGCACTGGCTTTGAACTCAGCCTTCTACTTTTTCTCTTTGAGCTTTGTTTTGGAAACATCCATTCATGATCTTCATGGCCTCACACTGTCAAGGTAAGCATTATCTTTCAGCACTCTATTTTTATGCTCGTTCTTCCTCTAGAAAAAATGAGGGCACCATGTTTTAGGGCACTGCATATTATAATAGGTCTCTATATTTTGATTTATCTTACAAGCAATATAACCCTAGGGCATGGCATCTATGCCCTCTAAATTCTATGGTACTATGCCTCATTTCATTCTTGTAAAAAAATTTAGGGCACCACTGCATCCTATGTTCATTTTTGTTTGTATTTGGGGCTCATGAGCAATCTTGGGTGCATCTTTTAACTTTACATACTCGGTTTCAAAGATATTTGATGGCTTGTTGTTGTATTCATTTACTAAAATGCTTTGTGCTTATATTTTTGTAAAGTACTCATCACTAGTGCTCATTTCTTGTGGAGCCCGTGAACAAACCTGTATTAATGGTATTGTCTATGTCATCTTAGCCATCTCCTTGATGTTACCTCAATTTGTGAAACCTCATGCTCATCGTCTAGCCATCTAAAGCCCATGAGCCAGGGCATGGTATTGATTTATGTTGCATTCACAGTATTCAATTGTTGTAAATTATTAATGTTTGATTTGATGACACGTGTCTACTTTTTCTTGGATCAGTTGTTTTCTCATTGACATGGATATGGCTCATTCTTAGTCAAAACATGAGCCCGAGTTCTCCCTTTTATTGGTTTTACCTTCCATAAGCATAGCCCATGTACATCTAATTCCATCTAATCATATTGTATAACTCTAAGCTCATGCCCTATCAATGCTTTGGTATTCTTATTTACTCACAAATGTGTTCCTTTCTCCAACTTCTGTGTAACCTATGAACTCATACACATGCAGTGTTTTCTCACTATTTGTACTAAAATTCTGAGTCCAGACCCATGTTGTTCCCATCTCAATCCTGCCTTGTCTTATGCCATAATGCCTTGTTGTTTAAGGCTCGGTTGTAGAGATTTTTGGATGAGTGCGAGCTGGATATACTCATTGCGCTCGTGTGGATTTCACTATTTATTAGCTTGGACATTATTATTTATTTTTGATGACCCATGAGTAAGGCCAGGGTTTTGTGCATTGTGTTGTATCATGCTCTTGTATTATGACAAGATACCCCACTATCTAAGGCTCGACTGCTAAGTTTACTTTCATGATTTATTGAGACCATGAGCTATATGCTTGGCTATTATTTATGGTTGTTGGTCATTGCTTAAAACTTGGCACTGCTGGGTATTATGCACTTTTGAAATGTGATTTGTTTTCTTATCAAAATGCCCACCACCGATTTTTAGGGCCTAAGCTTTTAATCTTGGTGCCATGTGTATTGCTGATGTTTATCTTTCATTGTTTGATGAATGGCATCACATTTTGATATTTCAATGAAAGATATGCCTTTTTTTATTCATTGTTTCCTCAAAAGGATCATGGCAGCTTAGTTTTCATCTGATCATGTCTCATACATATGCACCATTGATGATTTGTGCACATGATGGATGCCACTATGTGTTATGAATATTTTCTACTTTGATTGGAATTGGTTATTCCTCATTGATGATGCTACCTCTTAATGGCTTGATCCATGTGCCCTATTGTTTGAAAGTATCATTTTATCACTTTGTTGCTACATAATTTCATGATGGCCCACCCTCATTTCCATTTTTTGACTGCATAGTATTCACTGTAACTATTTATTTCACCATGTTGAGATCCATTTGATGTTATTAAAAGATGGTATGCTCACTATTTGTACCCATATGAGACTATAATTTATTACATGATTTAAGGCACTGTTTCTTCATTTCCATGTTTTCCCATTGAATAGCATCCACAAAGTACCACAAACATACTGGATGTACCTCATTGTTATGGTGTTCTGAAATCACTCCACCATTTGTAGCTTCTTTGCTTGGCCTTAAGATGTAGATTTAAACACACTTATACTATAATGTTGATCTATGTTCTGTACTTTCATGCTTTCCTCTTCTCTCATGATTCTGCCTTCATGATCTTGAATGTCCCACTGAATACTGCTTATTTACTGAATGCCTCCCCACATGAGTTAGTGCCTCTCCTTGAGAATGTTAGGGCTCTCAAAAACTGTATGAGAGTAGAGCTTCTGAGAACCCTCATAGGTTCAGTGTAGGGTACTAGGAGACTCAATACTGATCATGGGTGCTCTTGGCCTGTATCTGCACATGGGACAAACACATTAGTGAAAACATTAGTATCTCTTTTATTTTTGGAGCCCTTTTTATGCACATGCCCTAAGCACAGCCCTTTTCAGAGGTGTATGACTGAGTGCATATATGCATCTTTGTGAATACTATGGTACCATGCATTGTTTAGATCCTATTGGATCTAACCCATATCTCCTCTTCTCTTCTTCCAGGCTCTGGATCTCAAGAGCTCCTAGAAACTCCATTGATCAAGACACCATTACCAAGCAATGTTTGGTACCCCTGTATTTCATGTTCATTACTTCATGTATATTTGCACTTATTTATGCAATTTTGATAATGGCTATTCTCATGGCCTGTGGGAGCTTCAGATGAATGTTGTTCATAGCTCTTTTCCTTTTGTATAGCATTCTTAAGACATTGATACATGCACATGTAATTCTTAGATATAAATCATTTGTAGTACCCCCATAGTTTGCTTTCAACAATTTTTTAGTGCCATACTCTTTTAGGCCACATCATTTGTGTGTAGCTCTTATTATTGCAGTGATTGTTGATGATCCAAATTTTGATTATGATTATGTTATGTTGTTGTACTTTCATATTGATATTATCATGATGCGATGTTTTATGTTTCATTTGGATTATGATGTACTTACCCCATACTTGCATGTGTATGGTGTTAATTTGTATGTACCTATTTTATGTGTTTGTATGGTAGAGGGCAAAGGCGTAGTTACTTGCTTTGTCAATATCCACACAACTGACCATACCCTATCATTGTTTTCTATATATTGTATGTGCATGCATTGATTTGTGATGATAGCTTTGCAAGTAAAGGGCATCATCTTCCCTGAATTGGTAGGAGTGAGCGTGCCCATAAATACTTATCTCAATGGTAAAGAGGGGAGGTAACAAACAGACCCAAAACCCTAACCTAAGCCTATTTATCCTAAGCATTGGATAAGCATCTGATGACCACCCTACCCAAATTTCTCAGGTTGGCAAAGTTCGTAGATCCCTTCCTTGAGCTTGTTTGTTTTATATGATGATCTTGATTTATTGCTTTTTGTGTATGTGATTTTCTATAGTTATCGTAATTAATACTATAGTTGAAAAATAATATTAGATTTTATTCCTATATTTTTGTGTGATTATTAATTAATAAAAAATAAATATTAGAATATTTGGATTTAATTAATTAATTGTGTGAAAATGGGATTAATAATATTCCATTAGATATTAAATATTTAATTGCATATTTTTATTGTGCTTAGAGTATTAAATTATTTAATGTGAATTTATAATAATAACATGTGCTTTATTAAGTTTGAATGATATTTGTTTCAAGGTGACAACTTGTCTTTAGGAGTCTAAGTTGAGTTGTGCACAACTAAAAGATATTTTTAATTAATAATTAGTAATTTCTTTCAACTTAAGAGTGGGAGTTTGAATAGGAGTTGTCTTATGAGTCATCTAGGGTTTGCATGAATGGTGGAGTTGAATCCCTAATAGGGGAATTTGCATTCATTTGGATTGAATTAGGTTGTTAGAGATTTTTGGAGAGAGTTCTTGGAGAATTTTTGGCATTTTTGAGATTCTTGAGCTTTGTGTGTGTGCTTGAGTGTTTTGGTGAAGATTGCTTGCATCTAGAATTGGGCTTTGCATACATTGTATTTTCAGATCTGTAGGGTTGTGTTATTATGTTGATAGATCTGGGAGTTTCATCATCTTACAGGAATTCTATTATAGTTTCTAGCATTGGAATTGAGGTAGGGTTTGAAGAAACCTTCCTGTAATTTTATCTGTAGAATTTTTAGTATTTTAGTATTCTTGGATTGACTTATTGATATAGATCTATTTTCAGTTTTGCTTTCAATTTGAGTGTTAATAAACCTTTAGATTCATGGCTTTTAGTTTATTTTATGACTTGGCATAGTAGGGTTATGCTGTCAAAATTTTGTGAGAAAATTCACTATATAAACTTTAGAAAATAAAAATTTAAACTAGCTATAGTGTAAACTATTGAATAGAGGAAATAAATTAATGGGCAATTGAGAAAAACCAATTTTGGCATGGAAAAATGCATTATGGGTAAAAAACCCAATCTCTGTCAAAAATGACAGTTAGAAAATATTACCACAGTAAAAAAAATTATAGTTTGTTTACAAAGGAAAGATAATTTCAATAGTAAATGGAAATACATATGTTTACAAACAATAGAGAAAAGAAGACAGAATAAGGAAAAAGACAAATTACTATGTAGATTTCCAAAAGTAGATCATAATTCCATTTTTGGTAAAAAAATCTACAGGCTCTTTATTTCCATTTTCGAAAATGTCATATTTATTATTTTTTTTAAATGTTAAAAGTGGTAGCTTTATGTCAAAATGTGTAAATATATATTTATAGTTGTTAAAAAAATTTAGCAACCGAAAAAATATAAATTTAAAAAGAACGATTCGCAAAGTTGTTTATTTTTTAAAAAACTATTTAAAAATATAATAAAAAATTTTGGGGAGGAGCACGGGTCCCAACCTCGTACTCCCCCTTGGCAGGTGAGCCCTAGCCGGTGGTACATGGTACCATCAACAAAGAAGAGCTCTGTCGGTGGCACCTATGGATACCGTGTGGTAGACTCTGGCCCTACCAATGAGGCCGTGGGCATCGTGCAATGGGGAAGACTGCCGTGGGTGCGGGTCCCCACAAGCGGGCCCCCCCACGTAATTTTTTCTTTGCATTTTTTTTAATAATTAAAATTCATTAGTTTATATTATATTTAATTTCGTTAATAATATTTCTATTAATAATTATTATTTTATAATAATAATTTATTAAAAGATTTAAGTTGTATTAATAATTTTTATTAATGATTGTTATTTAATAATAATAATTTTTATTAATAGATTTTATTAAATATTAGTAATTTACATTGGTAATTATTATTTAATAATAATTGTTATTGTTGGTTTAAATTAATGTTTGTAAATTTTATATTAATAATTTTTATTCAATATTGATTAAAAAGTATTGTTGGATTTATTAGGACTTTCAATTAAAATTTAAATATTGTTTTATTATGGTTTAGTGGACTATGCTTACTAAATGTTTTAGTAAACTTTATTTAATAAGTTAATTAGATCTAATTGGCAAATAGATTAGGTTTAGTTAAATTCATTGATTTTGAAATAATCATTTAATTTAACCTAGGTATGATGTAAAGATGTTTAGTTTTTACCATAGATGTGATTACAATTATGTGTTCAATTGGACTTTTATTTAATATTGAAATGTATGATTTATCACATATCTGAACAAGCATCTTTTCATACTGAAATTGGTTGTTTTATGCAATATGATTTTATCTTTCCTGGTTGTTGAGTTTATCCGTGTTATGGGTGCTAGATGACCTAGGAAAGACAAAGGCTTGGGAATTGTCTTCTATGTTCATGTTGTTTCTTATGTTTGGCATAAGTGTGATCTATTTATACCCCATTTGACCTTATAGGCTCATGATGTACTATGTGTTCAGTGATTATGTTTATATAGTCAATCCTGATTTCTATGATGATTCTGGATGTGTGACTATCTGATTTTTATCTATGTTAGATCTAGGAGAGATCTATGAGCCTAGGATAGTTTACCTAGATATGTGTTAGGGGGTGGCTTGCAATAAGCATCGGGGCCCACAAGTGGCTACCAGGATCACTTATTGTAAGTATCTGTAATCAAGTGATAACCTAATAAAGTTAAGGGGAAATAAATGAACCTAATAAGATAAGTTCCTTGTCCATGCTTGAGTGCTAGTACAGACTAAGATGGGAATGGAGATGATGTTGGCTACCTTGAGAGGTGTGTCTAACATATTTAATGGCTTCATCTATATGAGAAGTCATTGATCTGTGTATGGTCACTTGAGTGTTGGGACCCAAAGTGATTACCAGGATGAGACTCAAGGGTTAGACGTACATGATGACACCTACCTATGCATAGTCTAGTTATTCTACATGTGTCAAATGCCTCTGGATTAGTGAGTCATACCTATCACTATACTTGTTTACCTTGAGTTAGTAAGCTTTCAGGATTCCCTTGCCTAGTGGTGTATCCTGATTTGATTTGACTTGATTATCTGATCGGAGTCTGATGTTATCTCCTCAGCATGGTGGGGTAGACCTTTGTGGTTCTACATGGACGGGTGGTAGTGATTCTTTACCATTCAAGTTTTGATGTCCTGGTGCCAGTGCTTGATGGTGTCTTTGCAATTGGATTCCTTATGTTACTTCTTCATTGATGTTCTTTTCTTATATTCTTTTATTGTAAATCTTGCATTAGAGTATCGTATGTGATACCTAATTTGGATAATGTAATATTGATGTTAGAGTGATTACTGCATACCCTGTGACATGTGTAATGGATGTATGTTTATTAGGATTCATGGATGATCATTAGAATGTAACTATTATGATATATTTGTTAAATTTAATTTATGGACTCTTTTGTCAATGTTGTTAGATGAGTAATGTTAGTAAGTAATTCTACGTCATGGGACCCATTAGTTTTGTAACCTATGTTAATGATGTGTGTTATGTGAGTAAATGGTTATTGCTTCTGCATGTATGTTTATCTTAAATGTAAACTTCAGAAGAAAAAAAATTGTTCACCAAACTTAGTATTATGTTCTAGGTTAGTTTCTTTTGGGTTCCCTAGCGAGGTGTTACATTCGGTATCAGAGCAGAGTTTCTACACTGGGAACTCTGGGTATATATGCTCATTAGGTTTTATGTGTATAGTTTAAACTTGAAACAAAACATAGACATATAACATTTTTGTTTTTAGACTATTACTTTGTGATCATATTGTCTTGGTTTATGTTTTGAGCTATGTTGTGAGATTTTGTTGGGTCTCTTTATGTTGCAGGAATCATGCCTGAAACTAGAGCAGCTAGAGGTCAAGGTAGAGGTCATTCTAGCTAACGTGGAAGGGGTAGGCAACCTAGCCCCTCCACAAGTGTCAGTCAGGAGAGTCACCACCAGCAGTCTAGGGGTGAGTAGAGAGAGGATCGCCAGGATGATCCTAATATGAGGTAGCTCTTGCAGGTGATTCTTAATCGTCTTGGTCCTGAGCATAATAGGGTAGAGCAGGATGGTTTCCATCATTCTCAAAGGGATAAGAGGGGGAGAGAGAGAGAGAGAGAGAGAGAGAGAGAGAGAGAGAGAGAGAGAGAGAGAGAGAGAGAGGAGCCCTCTAAGGAGGAACTTCACTGTGGACCATACAATTATGGTAGTGAACCATATGAGGGACCTTATGAGGGGGTGACCCATTCCCTTTGACGAGAAAAGCACTGGACTAGAGGCTAAGACATGGTTGATAGCCTTGGAGCGGAGCTTTTCCATGCACCCCTTTAGTAGTAATAATAGAGACAGATATGCAATGACACAGTTTACAGATTTTGTGACTGTATGGTGGAGGATAGATGAGAAGAAGTTGGGTCTTCAGATGGATACAGTTACATGGGAGTTGTTCTTGGAGCATTTTCAAGAGTGTTTCCTTTCTTATCAGTGGAGGAAATAGAGAGCAGATGAGTTCCAAAATTTGAGACAATTGACTATGATGGTGGGTGAGTATGAGCATAAATTGTTTAAGCTCAAACAGTATGTTGGCTTCAGACAGGATACAGCCTTACTGGTACAACACTTTGTTAGGGGATTGAATGCCTGTATTATTGGAAATGTTCTACTCTTTGAGCCTAAGACCTTCAAAAATGTAGCCATTAAAGCTACTCTCATAGAGGCTAACTTAGCCTTGGGCCATGGTCGACATTCAAATACTTCAGCAGGTGGACCTTTAGGTTCAAGATATAAAGGGAATCAGTCTCAGGGTAATGGGAACTTCAAGAAGTCATCAAACTTTTACAGAGGTAGCCAGAACTAGCAGCAGGTTAAATCACCTCCACCTCCTTCATCTTAGAGCAGTGGTTCTCAGTCCAAGAACTTTTGTAATGGTCAGCAGAGTAAGGATCATTCTTTTGGATAGCCAACTCAAAGTGCTCAACAAAGTGCCAGTAGAGGTAGCTTCTAGCAGTCTAGTGTTCCTGCAGCGAGGAGAGTTTTCAAGGGAGATTGTTTCACTTGTGGCCAACAAGGTCGTAAGTCATTTGATTGTCCTCAGTTTGTGGGACAGAGGTCAAAAAATTCTAAGCCTATAGTTGGAGATGCAAGTAGATCTCATAGGGCCTTTGCAATTGGGAATGATCCTCAGTGTTCAAACCCTAAGGCAAGGAAGGGTCCGATGGGACCTTCTTAGTGATCTTTGGTTTAGTTTCTTTTCAATGCAGCTAGGTTTATGGGACTCGTATCCCTAGTTGTTCCAGGCTTCCACGAGTAAGCCTTATCCTAGGGGGGGTGGATGTAGTACCACCATAGTTTTCTTTCAATTTTTTAGTGCCATACTCTTTTAGACCACATTGTTTGTCTACAGATCTTATTATTGCAGTGATTGTTGATGATCCAAATTTTGTTTATGATTATTTTATGTTGTTGTACTTTGATATTGATATTATCATGATGTGATGTTTTATGTTTCAGTTGGATTATGATGTACTTACCCATAATTGCATGTGTATGGTGTTCATTTGTATGTACCTATTTTATGTGTCTATATGGTAGATGGAGGATGCGTAGTTACTTTCTTTATCGAGATCCACATGACCAACCGTACCCTATCATTATTTTCTATATATTGTATGTACATGCATTGATTTGTGATGACAGGTTTGTAGGTACAGGGCATCATCTTCCCTAAATTGGCAGGAGTAAACGTGCCCATAAATACTTATCTCAATGGTAAAGAGGGGAGGTAACAGACAACCCAAAACCCTAACCTAAGCCTATTTATCCTAAGTGTTGGATAAGTATCTGATGACCACCCTACCCAAATTTGTCAGGTTGGCAAAGTTCATGGATCCCTTCCTTGAGCTTGTTTGTTTTATATGATGATCTTGATTTATTGTTTTTTGTGTATGTGATTTTCTATAGCTATGGTAATTAATACTATAGTTGAAAAATAATATTAGATTTTATTCCTATATTTTTGTGTGATTATTAATTAATTAAAAATCAAATATTAGAATATTTGGATTTAATTAATTAATTGTGTGAAAATAGGATTAATAATATTCCATTAGATATTAAATATATAATTGCATATTTTTATTGTGCTTAGAGTATGAAATTATTTAATGTGAATTTATAATAATAACATGTGCTTTATTAAGTTAGAATGAAATTTTTTTCAAGGTGACAACTTGTCTTTAGGAGTTTAAGTTGAGTTGTGCACAATTAAAAGATATTTTTAATTAATAATTAGTAATTTCTTTCAACTTAAGAGTGGGAGTTTGAATAGGAGTTGTCTTATGAGTCATCTAGGGTTTGCATGAATGGTGGAGTTGAATCCCTAATAGGGGGAATTTGCATTCATTTGGATTGAATTAGGTTGTTAGAGATTTTTGGAGAGAGTTCTTGGAGAATTTTTGGCATTTTTGAGATTCTTGAGCTTTGTGGGTGTGCTTGAGTGTTTTGGTGAAGATTGCTTGCATCTGGAATTGGGTTTTGCATACATTATGTTTTGAGATCTGTAGGGTTGTGTTCTTCTGTTGACAGGTCTAAGATTTTCATCATCTTACAGGCATTCTATTACAGTTTCTAGCATTGGAATTGAGGTAGGGTTTGAAGAAACCTTCCTGTAATTTTATCTATAGAATTAGTATTTTAGTATGCTTGGATTGATTTATTGATATATATATGTTTTCATTTTTGCTTTCAATTTGAGTATTAATAAACCCTTAGATTCATGGCTTTTAGTTTATTTTATGACTTGGCATAGTAGGGTTATGCTATTAAAATTCCGTGAGAAAATTCACTATAGAAACCTTAGAAAATGAAAAATTAAAATAGCTATAGTGTAAACTATTGAATAGAGGAAATAAATTAATGGGCAATTGAGAAAAACCAATTTTGGCATGGAAAAATGCATTATGGGTAAAAAAACCCAATCTTTGTCAAAAATGACAGTTAGAAAATATTACCACAGTAAAAAAAATATATAGTTTGTTTACAAAGGAAAGATAATTTCAATAGTAAATGGAAATACATATGTTTGCAAACAACAGAGAAAAGAAGACAGAATAAGGAAAAATACAAATTACTATGTAGATTTCCAAAAGTAGATCATAATTCCATTTCTGGTAAAAAAACCAACAGGCTCTTTATTTCCATTTTCGAAAATGTCATATTTATTTATTTTTTAAATGTTAAAAGTGGTAGCTTTATGTCAAAATGTGTAAATATATATTTATAGTTGTTAAAAAAATTTAGCAATGGAAAAAATATAAATTTAAAAAGAACGATTGGCAAAGTTGTTTGTTTTAAAAAAAATTATTTAAAAAAATAATTAAAAAATTTGGGGAGGAGCACAGGTCCCAACCTCGTACTCCCCCTTGGCAGTTGAGCCCTGGCCAGTGGTACATGGTACCGTCGACAGAGCAGAGCTCTACTGATGGCACCCGTGGGTACCGTGCGGCACGCTCTGGCCCTGCCGGCAGTGCCGTGCGGTAGGGAAGACCACCGCGGGTGCAGGTCCCCACAAGTGCCCCCCCCACGTAATTTTTGCTTTGCATTTTTTTTAATAATTAAAATTTGTTAGTTTATATTATATTTAATTTCGTTAATAATATTTCTATTAATAATTATTATTTTATAATAATAAGTTATTAAAAGATTTAAGTTGTATTAATAATTTTTATTAATGATTGTTATTTAATAATAATAATTTTTATTAATAGATTTTATTAAATATTAGTAATTTATATTGGTAATTATTATTTAATAATAATAATAATTGTTATTGTTAGTTTAAATTAATGTTTGTAAATTTTATATTAATAATTTTTATTCAATATTGATTAAAAAGTATTGTTGGATTTATTAGGACTTTCAATTAAAATTTAAATATTGTTTTATTATGGTTTAGTGTACTATGCTTACTAAATGTTTTAGTAAACTTTATTTAATAAGTTAATTAGATCTAATTGGCAAATAGATTAGGTTTAGTTAAATTCATTGATTTTGAAATAATCATTTAATTTAACCTAGGTATGATGTAAAGATGTTTAGTTTTTACCATAGATGTGATTGCAATTATGTGTTCAATTGGACTTTTATTTAATATTGAAACATATGAGTTATCTCATATCTAAACATGCATCTTTTCATACTAAAATTGGTTGTTTTATACAATATGATTTTATCTTTCCTGGTTGTTGAGTTTATCCATGTTATGGGTGCTAGATGACCTAGGAAAGATAGACGCTTGGGAATTGTCTTCTATGTTCATGTTGTTTCTTATGTTTGGTGTGAGTGTGATCTATTTATACCCCATTTGACCTTATAAGCTCATGATGTACTATGTGTTCAGTGATTATGTTTATATAGTCAATCCTGATTTCTGTGATGATTCTGGATGTGTGACTATCTAATTTTTATCTATGTTAGATCTAGGAGAGATCTATAAGCCTAGGGTAGTTTACCTAGATATGTGTTAGTGGGTGGCTTGCAATAAGCGCCAGGGCCCACAAGTGGCTGCCAGGATCACTTATTGTAAGTATCTGTAATCAAGTGATAACCTAATAAAGTTAAGGGGAAATAAATGAACCTAATAAGATAAGTTCCTCGCCCATGCTTGAGTGCTAGTACAAACTAAGATGGGAATGGAGATGATTTTGGTCACCTTGAGAGGTGTTTCTAACATAGTTAATGGCTTCGTTTGTATGAGAAGTCATTGATCCGTGTATGGTCACTTGAGTGTCGGGATCCAGAGTGATTACTAGGATGAGACTCAAGAGTTAGACATACATGATGACACCTGTCTATGCATAGTCTAGTTATTCTACATGTGTCAGATGCCTCTAGATTAGTGATTCATACCTATCACTATACTTGTTGACCTTGAGATAGTAAGCTTTCAGGATTCTCTTGCCTAGTGGTGTATCCTGATTTGATTTGACTTGATTATCTGATTAGGGTCCAATGTCATCTCCTCGGCATGGTGGTATAGACCTTTGTGGTTCTACATGGACGGGTGGTAGTGATTCTTTACCATTCAAGATTCGATGTCCTAGTGCCAGTGCTTGATGGTGTCTTTGCAGTTGGATTCCTTATGTTACTTCTTCATTGATGTTCTTTTCTTATGTTCTTTTATTGTAAATCTTGCATTAGAGTATCATATGTGATACCTAATCTAGACAATGTAATATTGATGTTAGAGTGATTACTACATACCCTGCGACATGTGCAGCGGATATATGTTTATTAGGATTCATGGATGATCATTAGAATGTAATTATTATGATATATTTGTTAAATTTAATTTATGGAATCTTTTGTCAATGTTGTTAGATGAGTAATGTTAGTAAGTAATTCTATGTCATGGGGCCCATTAGTTTTGTAACCTATGTTAATGATGTGTGTTATGTGATTAAATGGTTATTGCTTTCGCATGTATGTTTATCTTGAATGTAAACTTTAGAAAGAAAAAAAATTGTTCACCAAACATAGTATTATGTTCTAGGTTAGTTTCTTTTGGGTTCCCTTGTGGGGCATTACATCATTTCCTTTTGTCTTTCATGCACTTCACAATGAAATGAACACAAATTTTAAGAAATACCACTAATCATTCAAACCAGGGTGCAGTAGTCTAACTTAGTAACTAGGCTTCCAAAGATGAGTAAAATACTGATAACATTATGGCGACCTCTAATGAGTGCTTGTGTGCTAAGCATCCTGACCAGATGCCTTGTAATCCATTAGGCATAGAGTCTTATAGGCCTCAAAACTAAACTTAGCCTTAAAGCAAACAACTCCTTCTTGCTAACAAAACCAACTAACTTCTGGAGGTAGACTGCCCTGGCTTATTGCTACTCAAACCAAACTGAAAACTGAAGTGAAAGCAAACTAAAAACAAAACTGGAAGCCAACTTGTGCCAAGGAACTTAGGAAACATAGAAAACTAAATCTTCTACCCTACCCTACTCTTACCAGTATCAGCAAACTGGTTAAACAAATCCATTAACTGGATTGTTGAAATAACTTTCCATTCTCCTTAGGGTATTATACTTTGCATATTTGATGCCAACAAAGAAATATGGAATACAAAAATGTATTGAACTATCTGGCATATCAAATTTTGAATTTGGTAGACTAGACTACTAACCTTGATCATTCCATAGGTGTTATCCTCCCAGGGAGGTTAATAAGGCTGAATAAGCTCATGGTCATCAATGAGTGGACCTCTGACATCACCCTCCATTGAATCTTTGAAAATGGATATCTTGTTTAACCCCATCTGAGCTAGATATCTGATAGGACACCCCCTTAAGAGTATGAAACTAGGCCTCTATTGCTCAGTATGCATCTCATTAATAACTTAAGCATGTTGATCAAAAATCTGCCCCTCCATGATAGTCTACCATACCATTTCTTCTTATGCAGTGAGAGGATCATCCTCTTCATCAATTGGAATAGCCAATAGCTCATCATAGCTATCAAACTATCTTAGGTCCTTAACAATCACTGGCCCCTCCTCATGGTCCAATAAATATGATTCCTTAGATTCATCCTCTACTTTATTGCAAATAGACTTAGATTCTGCAATTAAGGCAGCATTGACCTCCTGAAAAACAAACTTTTCCTCAAGAACATGCAAGCTATTATCCTTTTCAGGAAGATGAGGAACGCCAACAAGAGTGGAGTAGAAAATATCAATTGTCAAATCAAAATCATCTTGTGGTCCTAAGTTAGCAGCAACTATATTATCTTTCTTACCACAATCAGTGAGCTCAACTAGTAAATCTTGTACTACCTCATCTTTCTCAATATAAGAAGGCATCTCCTCAAATAAATTAGTTAGGGTCTCACCTTCTTCACTTGCTTTCTTATCCTTATATAGCTACTCTAATCCATCATTATGTAATAAATCTACTTGTTCCTCATGATCATCATGAAAAAGTACACCTATAAGGCAAAATTCATTCTCCTCCTAGTGGGTTAAAATATTAGGGGGTGTAGGGGGCTCTTTAGGAATTGGCTCATAGGGCTTTATCTGTTGCAAGACGGGCTCACTGTCACTTAGGAAGTCAAATATTTTAGGTGTCTCTTCTATAGGGATAGAATGTGGTGGCTGGAGATTTGAGATGGGGTCATGAACAGGTTCTAAAAGTGTATGGAGGTTAGGCCCTGGTTGACTAGGATTCTGAACTGAAGGAGAAATCCTAAATCTTGGAATTTCAATAGAAGTGCAAGTGGGCTTACCAGGCAAGAAACTTGGGATTGGAGCCTTGTGATTCTCTTGTCTAGCCTACAAGGATTCTAGGTCCTCTTCAGTAACATGAGGTATCTCCTCTTGGATCTCCTCCTTAAGAAGAGTTGGCATCATGTAACCCGGATACATGGTCCATGAGGGTCTCCAAGGCTGCATTAAGTTTTTATCACCCTCTAGTGGATCTGGTGAGCTTTCTTGCATTGGGGCAGTAATGACCTCATGATCTCCTTGCCTTGGTGCTTGAGCTAATAGATTCTTAACCAACTGATCCTTTTCTTCTAACTCCTTTCAGAGATCCTTCTCAGTTCTTGTATCTGTAAGATAGATGGCCCTTATTAATTCTTGATACTCTTCAATCTTTTCTTCATGGATCTTGTCTTGTTGGTTCTTCCCTTCAAGGGTCTTCCCATGAATTGCCATCTGGCTCTCTAGCTACCTTGAAAACTCCTCTTTCTAAGCCATCACCTCCCTATATTGTCTTGAGATCTCTTCTTTATGATCCCTCATCTCCACATAGTCTCTCATGAAAGAGCTCCTTTCTTCTTGAAGATCTGCCAGCCAATCATTGGAGTTTGTATCTAAAGTGGGGTAGGACTGATTCTAAGGATTGTAATGGTGACCCTCAAAGGGTGGTTCATAGGAATGTTGTTAGGATGCTTGATGTTGGGTGGGAGGGTATAGTAGTGCATGCTGATAATTTATTGTTGGTGGGCCATTTTGGCTATATGTTGCTACTTGGATAGCTTGATATGGCATAAATAAAGGCATGTGGGTAGCTTTCTCATGATATGAGGGGTGATAGGGAGAATATGCATTATGGATTGGCATGCTTACTCATAAAATAAGCTAGTAAAAAGGACTTTTATAAAACTTACCACCACTAGGACTGCTTAAACCAGTAGATTTTTCTCAGAGTCGCCATGGTGTTTGAAACAAACTACCTCTTAAAGGCTAATTTCACTGAGGATCACACCAAAATATCATTTAATGATGGGAAACAAATTTCTCCTACCGAGCATGCCAAAAATTGTTGTCACTAGGGATTGCACCCAATTTGCTAAGTGTTAAAACCCAGCAATCCCGTGAAACATGGGACTACTCTAAGGTTGTGGGTAACCTATCTGAGAGTAGACCTCTAGAATAGGGGCCCACTTCCCCTTGAATCACCTGAAACTTAACTAAACTTTGAAGGAAAAGGGAGAGAGAGTGCATGAAACTGAAATTAAAAGTAGGTGATTAACCGAATTTAAAAGAAAATCCACAACTGAATTAAGCTTACTGCAATAGAAAAAACAAAAATGGACCTCACAACTTGATTCTATTGCCTTAAAATCCTTAGGAAAAATAGGGTACTTGAAACATAGAGAAGTGAGATGATTCCACAATTCTGATTTTTAGTTTGCACATGAATTAATACCAAAGAGCCAAGACAAATTCCTGAACATTCAATTGGATCAACATGCAGATTAAGGATACAATAACATCACAATAATCTTGCATGAGATTCAATAAGAAGAACTCTAAAATTGTAGGGAAACAAGAAGGATCATTTTTTATTATTGAAAAGAAGCTAAGTACAAGATGTGTCTCTCAAAGCTACAACACTCATATCAAAGAGAATAGAATGAAGAACTAACCTCCATCACAAAAAGTGAGAGGTATGTAACTAAAACCTAAGAATCTACATTCAAATCCCATAACCTCTTAAAAATGGAAAAACCCACAAATAGGCCCATGAAGATGCCTCATAAAAATAGTTGTCAAATTCTCGAGTTTGTAGGGGTAGCGGAAAAGTAGGATGCCTTAAAAAAATGGTCAAAACTACCCTGTCCCCTCCAAGTCATACTCTAAAAATGGTATTCTGAAAATGGTTTATAAAACACCAATTGTCAATACCTTACAATAGTAAGAGAAATGATATTTCATTTATAAATTTACCCCTATGCCATGATGGAAACATATGTGGATTCTAACTATAGCTTATGAATAGTCCTCAACCTTTAAATTAATTAAAAAGGGAGAACATTTCACAATTATTTACATCTTAAATCCACCCATTACAAATATTAATTTTTTAAAAAACTAAGATTTTTGACCTAAACCCTAAAAGGAAGGGAAAACCATTAGACGACACTTTGCAAGAGGAAGAAGTTGTCAAACACTGACACTTCACTGCCGCTTCCTGGGAAACTTTCCATTTGCATTGGCTTTGAACTCAGCCTTCTACTTTTGATCTTCAAGCTCTATTTTGGAAACATCCATTCATGATCTTCATGGCCTCACACTATCAAGGTAAGCATTATCTTTCATAACTCTATTTTTATGCTCATTCTTCCTCTAGAAAAAATGAGGGCACCATGTTTTAGGGTACTGCATATTATAATATGTCTCTGTATTTTGATTCATCTTACAAGCAATATAACCCTAGGGCATGGCATCCATGCCCTCTGCATTCTATGGGACTGTGCCTCATTTCATTCTTGTAAAAAAAATTAGGGCACCACTGCATCCTATGTTCATTTCTATATGTATTTGGGGCCCGTGAGCAATCCTGGGCACATCTTTTAACTTTACATACTCGGTTTCAAAGATATTTGATGGCTTGCTATTGTATTCATTTACTAAAATGCTTTGTGCTTATATTTCTATAACATACTCATCACTGGTGCTCATTTCTTGTGGAGCCTATGAACAAACCTATATTAATAGTATTGTTTATGTCATCTTAGCCATCTCCTTACTATTACCACAATTTGTGAAACCTCGTGCTCGCCGTCTAGCCATCTAAAGCCCATGAGCCAGGGCATGGTATTTATTTATGTTGCATTCACAGTATTCAATTTTTGTAAATTATTGATGTTTGATTCGATGACATGTGTCTTCTTTTGCTTGGATTGGCTATTTGCTCATTGACATGGTTGTGGCTTGTGCCTAGTCAAAATGTGAGCCTGAATTATCCCTTTACTAGTTTTACCTTCCATAAGCATAGCCTATGTACATATGATGCCATCTAATGATATTGTATAACTCTAAGCTTGTGCCCTATCAATGCTTTGGTATTCTTTTTTACTCACAAATGTGTTCCTTTCTCCAACTCCTGTGTAACCCGTGAACTCATAGACATACAGTGTTTTCTCACTATGTGTACATTCTATTTACTATCCCTTTCTCGGCCATACTGAGATTCTGAGTCCAAAACCATGTTGTTCCCATCTCAGTCCTACCTTGTCTGATGCCATAATGCCTTGTTGTTTAAGGCTTGGTTGTAGAGATTGTTGGATGAGCGTGAGCTGGATATACTCATTGTGCTGGTGTGGAGTTCACTATTTATTAGCTTGGACATTGTTATTTATTTTTGATGACCTGTGAGAAAGGCCAGGGTTTTGTGCATTGTGTTGTATCATGCTCTTGTATTATGACAAGATACCCCACTATCTAAGGCTCTACTATTGAGTTTACCGTCATGATTTATTGAGACCGTGAGCTATATGCTTGGCTATTATTTATGGTTGATGTTCACTACTTAAAACTTGGCACTGCTGGGTATTATGCACTTTTGAAATGTGATTTTTTTTCTTATCAAGATGCCCACCATTCATTTTTAGGTCCTGAGATTTGAATCTTGGTGTCATGTTTATTGCTAATGTTTATCTTTCATTTTTTGATGAATGGCATCATATTTTGATATTTCAATGAAAGATATGCCTTTTGTTATTCACTGTTTCCTTGAAAGGATCATGGCAACTAAGTGTTCATCTAACCATGTCTCATACATATGCACCATTGATGATTCATGCACATGATGGATGCCACTGTGTTTTATGAATATTTGCTACTTTGATTGGCACTGGTTATTCCTCATTGATGATGCTACCTCTTAATGGCTTGATCCCTGTGCCCTGTTGTTTGAAAGTATCATTTTATCACTTTGTTGCTACATAATTTCATGATGCCCCACCCTCATTTCCATTTTTTGACTGCATAGTATTCACTGCAACTATTTATTTCACCATGTTGAGATCCATTTGATGTTATTAAAAGATGTTATGTTCATTGTTTGTACCCATATGGGACTGTAATTTATTACATGATTTAAGGCATTGTTTCTTCATTTCCATGTTTTCCCACTGAATAGCATCCACAAAGTACCACAAACATTCTGGATGTACCTCATTGTTATGGTGTTCTGCAATCACTCCACCATTTGTAGCTTCTTTTCTTGGCCTTAAGATGCAGATTTAAACACACTTATGCTATAATGTTGATCTTTGTTTTGTACTTTCATGCTTTCCTCTTCTCTCATGATTCTACCTTCATGATCTTGAATGTCCCATTGAATACTGCTTATTTACTAAATGCCTCCCCACATGAGTCAGTGCCTCTCCTTGAGACTGTTAGGGCTCTCAGAAACTCTATGGGAATAGAACTTCTGAGAACCCTCATAGGTTCAGTGTAGGGTACTAGGAGACTCAATACTGATCATGGGTGCTCCTAGCCTATATCTGCACATGGAATAAACACATTAGTGAAAACAATGGTATCTCTTTTATTTTTGGAGCTCTTTTTATGCACATGCCTTGAGCATAGCCCTTGTCAGAGGTGTATGACTAAATGCATATATGCATCTTTGTTAATATTGTGGTACCATGCATTGTTTAGATCCTATTGGATCTAACCCATATCTCCTCTTCTCTTCTTACAGGCTCTGGTTCTCTGGAGCTCCTGGAAATGTCGTTGATCAAGACACCATTACCAAAAAATGTCTAGTAACCCTATATTTTATGTTCATTACTTCATGTATATCTACACTTATTTATGTAATTATGATAATGGCTATGCTCATGGCCTATGTGAGCTTCAGATGAATGTTGTTCTCAGCTCTTTTCCTTTTGTACAGCATACTTAAGACATTGATACATACACATGTAATTCTTATATGTAGATCATTTCCTTTTCTCTTTCATGTACTTCACAATGAAATGAACACAAATTTTAAGAAAGACCACTAATAATTTAAACCAAGCTGCATAGTCTAACTTAGTAACTAGGCTTCCAAAGATGAGTAAAATACTGATAACATTAACCTTGAAATTGAATTGAAATTGTAATAATAAACAAAGTAAATGGAACAATTTACCTTACTTATGTTAAACCCTTGTGGAGGATTCAAATCCTTGAATCCACAAGTATGAATGCTCCAAATGAATATAGAATTGAATGTAGGATGTCTCAAATTAATTGTCCTTAGATCTTCAATACCAATCTTGAATGGATCTTGGAATAGGAAGAAGCTTCAATGGATATGGATGGAGAAATCTTCAACAAGAGGGCTCCATAGAGATTGAATCCTTCAATGGCTACCAATGGATCTCCTTGATGAATTGAATCTTGAATGCTTGAATGCTTGAATGCTTGATTGATAATTGCTTGGTAATAATGGATGAGTAAATGAGAGGAGAAGGCTTCCTTATATACTAGTCTAGGGCACAAAATTCTAGAGTGGCCAACATAGGAGAATTAAATTCCCATTAATCCTATACCCTTGGAAGTGGACCTAAATTAAATATATTTTTAAGATTTTACCATTTCGAATCCTGAAACAGCTAACCCAGAAGTGGGAAATATTTCTTTCCAAAACCCGACAACTAAAAACCTAGTGCAAGTAAAGGTAGACAAAGGAATAGTTTTGACCATTGAGAGGTCTTGAGTTAGGGATTCCTTGAAGATTCACATGTGATCCACTTCCTTTGCATCAATCCTTTTTAAGTTTGTTGTAAAGTATTATTTCCATAAAGTTTCAAGTTGCCTTTAAAGTCAAAAATAAGGTTGTTCAAGTTTGGTCCCTCATCTTTCTAGGGAGTCTTCCCATTTTTCTAATTAGAAAAAACATTGATGAGTTATTTTTTTTAGTTGATGCATAACTTTGTGTGGTTGTTTTAGTAGAAAAGCAATAAACGCAATATTTTCAGTCAATTGATAGAAGCTAGAAACTCACATTATGTGAAAATTTGCAAATATAAATGAATTTTTTTTAATAGTACAAATAAATATTTCATGTTATTATTATATTGTGTTTATTTGAAAATTGGACAATTATTCAATTTTACTGAAATTAGCCAATGCTTTTCTTCGTTCTAAAGTTGTTGTCCCAAAATGAAAATTTACAAATGACATAATATTTTTCATGGTTTTCACGTATTTGCATTGTTTGTCTTTGAGTATAAACTTTGGTTGTCACACAACTTTTTATTTGTAATTGGTGAGATTAATGTATTTGTACTTTAACTTAAATTTTAAATATTAATGGCTAGCATTTATAATAACTTTCTTAAGAGAAATTATCTTTAAAAATAATAAGTAATTTTTTTTAGTTATGAAATGATTGTAACTTTCATTCAAAAAAGAAGCCATTCAAATCACAGTGCACCTACAATAGAGATACTCCTCCTTGTCACAATCTATCTTGATTGACACTCAACTTGTGATGCAACATAACCAAATTGTGATACATATGAAATTTATAAAATAAGTCATTTAGATCATTGTGAACTTACAGTAGAGATGATCCTCCTTGGAACAATCTATCTTGAATGAAACTCAACTTGTGATGCAACATAACCAAACTGTGATGTGTGTGTGTGTGTAGTTACATTGTTGAATTTTTCTATCTAATAATACATTATTTCTCATGGTTCAAGAATACACTCTTTGTTTCTATAATATCAATACACCAATTTGTTCTATATTTTCATATTTTAAGAGAAACTTATATAACAATGTGAATATTTACTTATAATCTAATTGACTTTGTACATACATACATACATACATACATACATACATAGATATATATATATATATATATATATATATATATATATATATATATATATATATATATATATATATATATATATATATATATATATATATATATATATATATATATATATATATATATATATATATATATGACCAAAGCTTGTAGACATTGGAAAGTAAGCATGGTCTGCCAAAAAAGTTACATAGTTGGAATAGATAGATATTACAAAATGACCAACTTGTAGACATTGGAAAATAAGTATGGTCTACAAAAGAAAGTCAATTAGTTGGAAATATAGGTATTGTAGACTGACCATTCTATAGAGCATTACAAAATAACTAGCTTGTAGACATTGGAAAATAAGCATGGTAACATAGTTAAAACAAAAATTTATCTTGTGCACGATGCACATGTTCTTTTAGACCATTATTAATTTACACAAAAAAGACATTGATGTGTAGTCCAAAATAATGAAGTCAACAATGTAGTATCATTAGTTCACTGTAAAGCTAGGGAAGGGTTCTGGCTCCTCCACAAGACTATTTGTAATAGGTTCTTTTGGACTAGTTGAGTTACCATGTGGGGTGATAGGAGTTATATGGGCAAACATGTTTTCATCTAACAGTCTAGAAAACTAGAATTATTTGATTGCAGAGTGAGGGGGAATATGGCTAGTAGTATCTTGGATGTTGTTAAGGGAAACGTAGGTAGGGGTTATAATATTGTACAGATCTCTCAAAATTTGATGATATTCAGGTAAGGGGTTGATGTACTACTATGCTACCTTGTGGTCACATTTGGTCCTTTTGTTTTTGTACCCTTTCCTCTTTCTTCCTATGTATTATTATTTATCTTTTAATTTTCTACTCTTCTAGTTCCTTTTTATTAGCTCAATTTGATGAATTTTATTTACCTCCAACTATTTTTTCTTCCTTACTTTCAACTCTTCAAGTTCAGTCTTCCTTTCTTCTTGTTGCTCTATAAAATTATGTACACATTAGATGTAAGTATTTGATATTTTCTACCCAATCTAAGTGTGGTATTCTCAAAAGGAATGGGCCTCTTTGTAACCATTTCAATTGGTATATTTATAAAATTTCTTATATATCCCTAACTATATAACATGTGTTCATATTTTGTCACAAAAGTTGTTGATGTATTTAATGAATCAAGATTGTGTTCAATTTGATGATCTTCATCTTTGTTATGTTCTAAAGTTAAAGTTTTTCAATATTTTATTTCTGCATAATAATGAACCACATTAAATATTGGTAGTGGAGGTGGAGAAGGCACAAATAATGAATTTTCTTCATTTTATAAATTGATGTAGAGAATTTTACAAAACCATTCATTCTTCTAGGATCATATTCATCCAATCAACCATTTGTTCAAATTCTCATTCTTGGAGGCATAACACCAACTTTAACATCCCTTACATATCAAGGCTATTAGAATTAGGACCCTCAATCAGTTTGGATCTAAAAACATCTTCTCTTAAAAATGCACAATCATTCATCATATCTCATGCGCATGTTTCAAAGTCCCAAAATTCATACATGCATTCATCCAATAGCACTAAACATAAACTTATCATTTTTATTGTTATTCTTAACAAGTAACCCTACCCCACACACATAACCATTAGTGCTTCATAATTTTTCAACCAAAAAATCTCTATAGGACTTGGAATCAACATGAAATACCACTCCCCTTTACAATTTCAAATTCCAACCAATAAGGCTTAGATAGATCAAATTTTTATCCTATTAGTGTGACTGTCATTTCATGACAGACACAATTAAAATATGTTGATCATCCTTCATAATCCTTCCTGGTCCTATTCCATTTTTTTTTACAATTTCTATTACCTTCCTTTAAAATTTTCCAATCATCTTGTATCATCCATAAGTCATACAAATGCAAATTAACACAAATCTCAATACTTTACTATCAAAACCCAGAATTTTACTAGTTTTATGGTGCCAAGGCATCAAATATTTCATACATAGAATAACCATTCAATCCCAAATGAAATTTAAATTATATCACCCTGAGTCTACTATAGATTTACCAAGATTCATAATTTTTCAATGGTTAACATAAAAGATATAACCAAACCCTCCCTCATATATCTGTTACTCAGGATTTTGAACTAGTTTCTTAAAAACTTAATGGATATTCAATTACATGTCATGGAAATTCCCCTAATTTTTTATAAAATAGATTAAAATTATTATACTTCCCTTACAAATAAATTTTAATAGTTATTCAATCCATCCATATATTTAAAAATACATAGAAATAGTGTTTCCACATGACTGTCACAGGAAAAAGAATAGGAACTTGAACAAAAATAGTCATTCTATTATCTGATCTCTCAATAAAAAATAACACCTTGGTAGTTAAAACTCAAGAAGGGTGACCATATGACCTAATTTCCCACCAAAACCCCAACCAAAATCTATAGTTCATTTTTGCACCATTTTATGCAGAAACATAACATTTGAACATTATGTTCTTGGGTACATAATGTTTCAAATGTTTTATACCTAAGAAAAAGGGACAAAAATCTAACTAGATGTTAGGATGACATGGTAGATGTGGGATTATCAATTACAACTAGTTCTGAGTTTAGGACATAACATAAGGGCCACAAATAGTGATATAGGGCCTATGTGATATAATGAATTATTGGATTGGAGGAAAAATATAGGATAACACTTAGAAATAAGGGCTTACCTCGATTTTAAATGAGATTGAAATGAAAGAGGACGCATATTTGAATTTAAGTGTCCATTAAGTGTCATGTGATATCTTTTTGTAGAAAATACACAAAGTTGGGTGCTAATAGTCCTTAAATTGTACACTAATAAGGTTCTTACATTTTAGGATGGTATATTTATCCCCACTTTAGCAGGAGTATGAGACAATCTCATGCCCATGGTAATGGAAATGAGAGAGAAAAGAAAGAGAGAAGAATATTAGAGAGATGATCATAGACAAATCACAAGGAGATAAGACATCACTAACTTTAAGGATACAAGCAGCCAAATGAAGGATCCCAACTTAGACATCAATGGACAAGGGTATGAAAAACTAAACGAAAGGAAAAAGAAAAAAGTGGTTAGTACTAAAAATAAATCACCAAATCAAGTAGTCAAAGTGACCTTTATCGAGAAATATGTCATCCACTAGCTCATAATTTTCTTAAAGATATTCAGAGAGCATGAATTATCACATGAAAAGGGAAAGAGCATCCAACAAGTACAACACTCCATGAAAAAATAACCCATGAAGTACAACTATTGTTTCCAATGGTTCTTTGAATTTTTTTCCAATTTAAGATTACCTATTAATGCAAAATTAATTAACCCAGAGAAGAACCTTGTACTATATTGGATGCAACAATTTGTAGCTAGAAAAAGTACATTTGGGTCACTATGCAATTACCCATCGTGGGTGTATACAATTTCAGTACCAATTCACTTCTAGGAAATTTGCATTCAACCATAAATTAATCCTATGAAATCTAAACCTATGAGGCCGAAGAATACTTGTCGAGATGAGATATCATTGTATATGAATTAACATTAGGGTCAAGGAAAGGAGTAACGATGGGAGTAGGAGCGTGACAAGGTGCAAGAGTACGACCAGGTGTAGGAGTTCAATCAGGTGCGAGAGCATGGACATCTGGAGGAGGAGGAAATGTAGCAGACTTCAGATGAAGGCAGCCACTCCCTTCACAGCAGGAAAAGTTTCAGCAATTTTGCCAAGACAAGGGGCATCACTATTGGCAGAGCAGTCAGCTTCAACCACAAACTCAAATGTTTGAGCAATATTGTCAGAATTAGGGAGTGAAAATGGTAGATCAGAAGCATGAATGCATCAAGAATATCTTCTCCTCCACGCCAATAGTTCACCTGACCTATCCTGACAGTCGTGGCCTATCCTTTCAAAAATACCCTTATGTGACAAGAAACTGGCCCCTGGATATTCCTGATCAGGGCAAATCTATTTTTAGGGTAAAGCCACGGTCCAACCAGCTAAGCCTTTTTTTCTAAACCCTCGATTCCATGATCTCTAAACTTTCATTAAACCTCAAGCTAAGATCAGCAAGCAAATGAATATCTCGAGACCCTAGAATGGTTTTTCAATATTTGAAAAAGGTGAGTCTTCCAAACAAATCTCTAAAGCCCCTGCTTTCCTTCCCACAGTTCAAAAAAATTTTGAGCGGGAAAATCACAAATTCAAATTTTTGGAACACGATTCAGTGTTGATTCCTTCAAGAAGGGTTCAGTATAAGGGGAGGAGAAATTTTAGGTCGCAATGAAGATTTTCTAACAGGGTTCCTCAAAAGCAGCCCATCTTTGACATTTGTGAAGGCACTCCACCTGGGTCACCGCCAAAACCCCAGGGTCCATTGCAATCTTCTCAAAATATTGAGGCCATGAATGGGGTAGATACCCCACTTTCTCCAGGTTCTCCTAGAGCCCCCTTCAATCCAACCAAGCTTGCACAAAAATGGCACAAAGTTGACTCAGGTTCGGCAGATCATTTGCAAACTCATGACAGTGAGCCGGCTCAATTACGAATTACTCTTCCTTGTCAAATGTTATAGCAATCGATTGGCTTCCTTTGGCTTTCGGCTCTCATTGGTAAGTTTTCATCCTCCACACTTGCATTTCCAGAAATTAAGAATTGGGCATTTTCTTCCTGGGTTGGATTAAAGGATATTTTTTATATGGACCCTGAGTCCAAGTACTTTGTAGCCATTTTTTATTCTAAGGAAGATAGAAATAATGTACACAAATAGAAAGGATGGTTTTGTAAAGGATCAGGATTACACACTATGCTCTGGGTCCCAAATTTTAATCCTCTAGATGCATCCATTCAGTTCTTCACTCATTGGATCTCTTTTCCTTTGCTACCACTTGAATATCGAGACCCAGAAATTATTGAAATTTTAGTTAATAAGCTGGGAATATTTCTAAAACATGATCTCATTCCCTTTGATTGTCCGCATTTGGAGATCAGATTCTTTCTACTAATAGACAAGTGCAAGCCCTTCCTTGCATCTATTAATATCATGTCTCAATGGGGGGAATGGCGACAGCCAATAAAGATTCAAGATGCAGACACAGTATTTAAGTTTCAGGATAAGCTTGGTCATTTTAATACTCAGTGTCAAGAGGGAGGGCAGGATGTTACTTTAATCTGCTCGGATCATTGCTCAGACCCATCAAAATGTTCTACAAATTCTCAACATTATTTTCCATCTATTTGGTCCCCCTTGCTCAGTTTGATCAGCAAGTCATTATCTCAAATGTGCAAGGCAGTGAAATTGCATTGTCAAAAGTTGTGCACATGCTTAGATGGTTCATGATGTTATTTTTTCAATTGACAAACCAACCGAAGCTATGCTTATTAGGTTCGAATGATTCTCATATCACCTCAGTTTTACTTCATCCAGAGTCCCTGGTTAATAGGATCTTTATCATGCCCAAACTTCCCCCAATTCTATTTCCTTGCAATCTTCCATTTGTGCATTAGTAGCTTCAACAAGTTGGAGACCAGATAGCTTCAGAGATTGCCAGCTCCATAATTTTTGGAATAGCTCAAGAAGGACTCATTTACATTGAGATTAAATCATTAGTACTTGATAATTTACTAAAAGAATTTTAGTATTGGAACAATCAGAGTCAAGCTCAGTCTTCCATTATTCAGTTGGCTAACATAGGAGTTCAAGCTCATGATCAGTACTCCTTTGGTCAGTTATCCACTACAGTAGCAGTTGCATCATCAGAAGAACCAAAACATACACATATTTGTACTGAAAATTTGTCTCATTTAATGTGGCATGATCAAGTAGTATTGACTAATTTTTCAAATTCTGAAGACTCATTGGGCCTGGAGGCTTGTGTGTATCAGCAAATTCAAAAATCAGCTGATAATTTATTATCTACAAACTCAAAATCTCATAACCAAGTTCACGAAGTTTCTCAAATCAATCTACAATCTTCAGATAATAGGGAAATGTCCAATGTAAGCAAAATTGCAAATCAACAATGGATACTTTCTATAATGCAAACTCCATCCCAGCATACACATGTTCTAAAAACTCCTAAGTCTAGGGGAAGACCAAAGGGCTCTAAGACAAAAATAGAAATAGTGGTTGGCACTCAGACTACTTTGGATGACTCATTTGTTGTTACCAAAAGAGTGACAAGGAGAACAAGGTGTTCTCCTTGTCCACAATGAGAATCAATTCATGGAATGTCATAGGCATTAATGCCTCTGACAAAAGACATAGAATTAAACAGAGTGTTGATTCTATGCAAGCAGACATAGTCATGATTCAAGAGACCAAGCTCTCACAAGACACATTTCAGAAAACTATTTCAAAATGGCCCAATTGGAAATCATTACATTCTCTAGGATTAGGAGCTTCAGGTGGACTTGCAGTCTTATGGAATCCCCGTACAGTTAATGTTTATCTTCTGCACAAAGATTATAATTAGCAAATGCTAAGAATTTTGGCTTTTGATATATCCTTTCTCTTGGTCAATGTCTATGGACCAACTTCGACTCAGGACAAAGCCAGAGTGTGGAATAACATTACCCAAATTGTTCAGTCCCAATTTATTCAGTCACTTATCATTGGGGGTGACTTTAATGCATTATTTTCTTAGCAGGAAAAAATAGGGGGAATTGTGCCTCCTCTCAAAACCATGCAAGATTTCAATTATTTTGTTGATAATAACAATCTAATGGATATTCAGCCATGTAATGGATCATACACATGGACAAATAAAAGATCTAGTTTTGCTCACATTGCTGCAAGACTGGATAGGTTTCTCCTAACACAAGATTGGAAAATGAAAAATATGGATATTACTTTGGAGATTCTCTCATTATCAGGATCTGATCACTATCCAATCTCAATGAATATCTTGCAATCAAATATAGGTAACGATCAGCAATTTCACTCATCCTTCAAGTTTGAAAGAATGTGGCTTCGCCACCCTAACTTCCTAAGTAATGTCAATAATTGGTGGCATGGAGCTCCGTATGTGGAAGGTTCTAAGATGCATCAGTTTGCTATGAAACTAAAATTTATCAAATCACAAATCAGAATATGGAATCAGCAAGTATTCAAGAATGTATTCTCCCAAAAAATAGTTGTTAAACAACAATTAGAGGAAATTCACAGCAGTATTATAAAGAATGGAATGAATGAAGATACTTATGTCCAGCAGAAAGATCTTCAACAGGAATGGGATGAGTTGTGCAAGAGAGAGGAAGTTTATTGGAGACAAAAATCTAGAGAGTTATGGCTCCAAGATGGAGACAAAAATACAAAATATTTCCATGCTTCAACGAAACAAAAAATAACTTCCAAAACTATTTTTCAAATCAAAGAAACTTCCTCAGGAAATCTCCTTTCAAATGAAGCTCTTATTCAGGAAGAAGGGGTAAAATATTTCAAAAACCTTTTGGCACTTGATTCATTGCCTTCTCCATCGGATGCACAAGTTGATGAGATATTAGAATCTATACCAAACATGGTATCACCCCAAGATAATGCTATGTTATTGGCCCCTTTTACTATTCAAGAAATTTGAAAGGTGGTCTTTTCATTCCCCCAAGATAAAGCTCCTAGTCTGGATGGGTTTTCTGTTGTTTTCTACCAAAGTTGTTGGGATATCATTAGCTGGGATTTGTTTGTTGTTGTAGAAGAATCTAGAAAAAGCAAGAGCATGCTTAAATATTTCACTACAACCAATATTTCAATCATCTCGAAGATCAAGGATCCACAAACATTTGCAGATTTCAGGCCAATTTCCTTATGCAATCTGACTTACAAGATCATAACTAAAGCAATATATTTGAGGTTGCAGCACCTCATTCCTTCCTTAATTTCATCAGAGCAAGGAGGTTTCATTCCGGGTAGAGAAACCATGGAAGGAGCATTAGTAGCTCATGAGACTCTTCACTCAATAAACTCAAATAAAACTTCTAGTTTTGTGATTAAATTAGACATGATGAAAGCGTATGATAGAGTATGCTGGAAATTCTTTTTTCAAGTACTGAGCAAAATGGGATTCTCTAAGGGTTGGTGTAAGTGGATAAAGTCATGTATCTCTGGAGCATGGTTTTCAATTTTAATTAATGGAAAGCCTTCAAGATTCTTCTCCTCAACCCAAGGTGTGAGACAAGGTGATCCACTATCTCTGGTTCTCTTTATCATAATGGCTGAAGCTTTTAGTAGAACAATCAAACATCAACATGATATCAGTAAGTGGAAAGGAGCAAATATTTTGGGTATGAATATTTCCATTACTCACTCTTTATTTGTTGATGGCACATTGTTATTTGGCATGTCTAAAGTTCAAGAAGCCTGTCAAATTAAATATTCTCTGCAACTATATTCAGCAGTGTTAGGGCAAGCCATTAATGCTCAAAAATCAAAAATTTATCTCTTTAACACCAATAAAGTGATCTCTAACAAGATAGTTTGGATCCTAGGCTTCACAGTGGATTTTCTCCCATCGGTATATCTAGGAATTCCTTTTTCTATGGGCTCTAATAAAGTCAGTTATTGGACTTCAATTCTGCAATGGATTCGGAGTAGAATAGTTTCTTGGAAAGCAAGGTGGTTGTCTTTTCCTGGTAGAATTTTACTAGTTAAATCAGTATTAGCAGCAATTCCAAATTATTTCCTTGCAGCCCTAAAAGCCCCACCAAAAATTCTACTTCAAATACAAAAGTTGATAAGAGGCTTTTTATGGACTGGTAATATGACCGAGGATAGGAAAATTCCTCTTATCTCTCTTCAATATATGGCTCAGCCTTTGGCAATTGGTGGGGCTGGAGTTCATGATTTGACTAAAAGAAATGAAGCTTTTGGAGGCAAATTAGTGTGGCATATGTACACTAAGCCCCATTCCACATGGTGTAAGATCATGCAGCAAAAATACCTTTATAATAATGCTTCAATGAGGGTTCTATCTATTTTAGACCCTCCTAAAGGTTCTGTAATATGGGACTTTATGATGTCTTCTCATGACATAGTTGTAAAATATGTCACTTGGGAAGTCAATAAGGGGAACTTGGTAAATTTTTGGAAGGATTCTTGGAATGGCCAGCCTCCTATCTCAAAAGAAATAGCATCCCAAAATATAATTTTGGTGTCAGAAAGCAATTGGGGAACAACACTTAGCCAATACATAGACAATGTTTGCCCAATTTCAAGTAAAGTAAAATGGAAAAACCCGGCTGAGTTACCATTGACAAATTAGGATATTGTTATATTTTTAGAATTATTGGCTGATAAACAAGTATTTATATCTGGTTTGGAGGATAAATTAATTTGGGCTCCAGCTAAAAATGGCCAATATTCTATCAAAGAGGGATATAAAATTTTACAACAATCAAAATCAAACAAATCAGTGAGTAGAGCCTATCTATTCTGTTGGAATCATGCAATCCTCCCAAAGGCTGGCTGCTTCGCTTGGCTTGCAATTAGGCACAGTATACTAACCAGTGATAGATTATGTAAATTGAACATTGCTTAGCCTTTTAATTGCATTCTTTGTAATGAGACTGAGGAAATAGTAGATCATCTTCTTCTAACATGCCCATTTGCAAATCAATGCTGGTGTTTTGTTCTCAACGAGTTAAATTACCATACTCCTTTCCAGAACAATATATGGGACTTCTTTCAAGCATGGCCAGTTCTATATTCAGAGTCATTATTTGCAAACATTTGGTTATGCATCCTAGCCTTGGTTGTGTGGGCTATTTGGTGGGAAAGAAACAAGTGAATCTTTAGGAAAGAGATGTCCACTATTGACAAAGTATTCGAGGGTATTGAGAGATCAGTTACAGAAGTTACCAATTCTAGTCTGAGAAATTGCAAAATTAATCCAGTTGTTACTTCATGGGACTCCAAGGTAATTCAAAGTTGGAAATATATTAGCATTCCTAATGGGTGGACAAAAATTTAGAATATTCCTTCCTCAATTTCTTGCTCACAAGTTTCTTGGATACCACCAACTGAGGGACTCTTGAAATTGAATTTCGATGGTGTGTCCAGAGGAAATCCAGGAGTGTCAGGTTTAGGGGCATGTATTCGAGATCATAAAGGTTCGGTAGTAGCAATTTCAATTTCTCCCTTGCCTACAGGAACTAATAATATGGTGGAAGTTCAAGCCTTGCTTGCTGGCTTAATCTTGGCCAAGAAAGGAAAATTTTGTCGATTGCATGTCGAAGGGGATTCTTCAGTTATAATAAATGCATGTATTCATAGGAAATCTTTCTCATGGAAATTGTACATCTTTACCCAAGTCTAGAGATTGCTTGATGATTTCGAGGAAGTTTGTCTTTCTCACACATTTAGGGAAGGTAACCGGGTAGTGGATTACCTTTCAAATCTGGGTTGTAATGGTATGGAAATATCTTCATTAAATCCATTTATTATGATTTATCAGGATGATAGGCTCAAAAGCTTAATTAAAGAAGATTTGACAGCCAACATTAAAGTGACTTCAACTTTGAAGAGATAGTTTTGCCAGTAATCATTAATAAAAATGCTTCCAGTTTCATGCTAATTACTCATATGTGAGAAAAATTTGGGAATATATGCAAAGGAATATGAGTACTAGCCCAAGTACATTTGGCATTCACATCGCACATGGCTTGCCAGGTGCGAGCTTATTGGGACTTGGACATTCTCTTAATTCAGATACGGAATAGCTTAAGTCATGCTTTCTCATAATGACTTAACTCTTAAAGACATCTCCTTCACAACATAAATCAGGGACTGGTTCAAAAACAATTCCAAATCTTCAAAATGTCACCAAGCTTTGATGTTTCGATGTCATGCGAGGGGTGCCACAAAATGCATCAAGCAGTCTTACCAAAAAATTATCGAATCTGGATTCCACTGAGGACTGAAGAAGTAGTATTACCAAGCGAAGTTGATGACTCTATTCTGGACACGATGTTCACCATTCATTCTCCCACAATTCACCGAGCCATTAAGCAAGTGATAGGTGATGAATACATGGCCTTCTCAAAATTCTCTTTTTTATATCCTTCGAATATGATTTCAATTTTCTTGTCAAATGCAATGGATATTCTACAGTCTCCCCTACATCTTCAATCTTTGGCTTCTAAAGTGGTTCGACCTAAGTTTATCTCTGATAATAAGTTAATTTATGCAATGCAAAATTATGATTTATGGGGTGGGTCGGCCTTAGTTGGGGGTCTATTTTCCCATTTTCAGCTTCTGCATAAGCACAAATGTATGGTTATGCTTGAAGCCCTCAAAAAATTAGTTGATAATCAAACTTCCTCACATATGAAATGTGCTCTCCAAGTCACGGCTCGAGCCCTAGGCTTCCATCTTGAAGACAGGGAAAAAAGACTGGGCCATGCCTTACTGGATTTACAGAGATTTTCAAATCTGCCCCGCACCCAAGTTAGAGGTGACTTAGTGGCACATGGAGGAGTGGTACAGGTGAGCCCTCAAGGTCAACAAAGTTTGAACCTGGTTTGTGGTAGCAGCATGCCAAAGAGTGATGATATGGTAGAATAAAAAATGAATTGTCCAAAAATTTTGAATTTTGGTTAATTTTTGGTTATTTTTTGAATTCATGAAACATTGGAGTTTTCAATGACTGACTATATTAGATGTTTTGTAATATGGATGTGTGGTCATTGGAGGTAGTTGACACTCCGAATTGTTAATATGAAGTGCTCCTCATATTTCGATGTTGTAAAACTTTTTGAAATATAACATTGTAAATGAAAGGGATGATGTTGGGTTTTCTTCCTGATTCTTTCCTAGTTGACCTATTTTGAATCAGTTTTTTATATATTTAAATATTATAGTGGCTTGCCACTTTTGCCTTAAAAAAAAAACATATAATGAATATTATGAAGGCTTTGTTTTAGGAGCATGAGCCATTGTCAATTGGTATGAAAGGTGAGAAGAACTCAATAGAATTTTTAAAAATGCCAAGGACCTCCATTTTTTGAGCTAAAAAAATGTTAATAGGCTTTGCAATATATTATGCAAGAATATGATATATATTATAATAACCAAAAATAGGAGCATGAGGGATATTTGACCTAGGACATGTATTTTGTGTGATAAATTCTTAACAAGGGTGTGGCAACCTGCACCTTAGAAAAGGGTTGATATGGTAAGAGCTTCAAGGTGAGACCCCTTTGAACATCTCTCTATTCTTATGCCCAAAGAACTAAATAAAAAAAAAGGCCTTAAATTTGTATTTATAATAATAAGGATTTGGAACATAATTAACAATGTTTAAAAGGCCAAAATTACCACCAATCAAGCTTTCTCTACAATAAGACTTTGTATTGTATGCGGATGTCATGCCAAGATGAACTATATACTTGTGGTATTTTCCTTGAAAATTCAAAGATCTCTTTTACACAAATAAATAGAATGAAAACTCACACTATATAAAGATCTCATGCATGTTAAAGATGAACTAATGGTAAATGATAGGCTAAGAAGAAAATGTGAGTATTTTGATATTACCTAACCTTTTTTGGCTTGTTTAATCTAAACTTTTACTATCTCTAATGAATGGGTATTGCTTACTAGTAAATATGACTATTCTTGCTCTACCTCATTATTCGAATACTCACATGATTGTCTTATGAAATGTGAAATGCATAGGGAAGAAAGATCGCAGAAGTATAGGTTGGAGGGTTAGAAATTGCATAATATGGAGAATGAATTATGGAACAAGAGCACAAGGAAGGGGGGTAAGGATGAGGCATGACAGAGTAAATGGGATTTTTGGCATAGACGTTCAAGGATATTAAGATAGAGATTTTTTTTTATGCAAGTTAATTAGCATATATTGTTGAGAGTAAGAAAGAAGCATATTGAAAAGTCTTCATAGGAACAATAGAGTAAAAGTTTATGCAAGAAATGAGAAACAAATAATGTTCAAGATGTGACAAAGGATCGAGTCCCGAACTTATAGAGTGGGATTCACCAAACATATTACAATTTCTTTGTTAAAAAAATTGGTATTTTTTCCATTATTATATATAAACATTTTTTTTTTAAATTAATTTTTCCTATGTTTCCACTACGAATTTGGTTTTCACCAAGTGCAATACACAGTTTTGGATATATATTATTGGTTAAATGTAAGTGAAAAATATGGTTCCAAATAATATTGCTACCCTTTGGATGCCCAACTCTAATTTATTCATTTTGACACTAAAAATTCACAGGATCATTTGGAAATAAAAACAAAGATTAGTAAATTTGAATTCTCACAAACTTTTTTGCAGCAGGCTGTTGAACATTGTGAGCCCTTCATATACACTAAAATTGTACTATATAGATATCATCCCAATGCAACACTTGATATGATGTTCAAGTTTTAACAATAAATTAGGGAAAAGATAGAAAAAGATGCAGGTAATTTTGTGATTCTAAATTGAAGGCGACAGAAAATTGTAACATTAAGTAATATAAAAAAATATGAATCTACTGCAATATTCAATTTTTTTTTTTAAGTGGCAGGCTTAAATCATACATACTAAGCGTTAGTCTCTAGATTAAAATTGATAAACACTTAGAATCGACTAACATTCTCAAAGCTTAATATATTGCTTAATATGTGTGGTTTAAAGACAACCTTTAAAAAGGGCTAAAACTCTATTCATTCAGCATCAATTGCAAAATATAAAAAGTCATTGTACTTGTAAAAAAATTCTTTGAAGAGTTCTTAGAAAATATTTGAACTAATTTGAAAGCAATTATGTAAAGACCATGCTATCACAACAAATGAGGTTGCAAGCTTTCTAGAGTTCCAAATGTCATGAAAGATATCAACTACGAAACATGTTTTGGGGAATTAGCCCAATGACAACATGCATAAACTACCCAACTATAACTACTAGCTTAGAGGTTTAGTCATTCATTCATTTGGTGTGCTATTTGGCCAAGTACCGTTAGATTTCTAGAATTACTGTGTAATTTGTTTGTATGATTGTAATTGTAGTTGTGTGTTAATCATCTATATTGGTTGAAGTTTTCACCTAAAGAAAACACATAAAATTAGCTTCTAAATATGAATGGTTAAAAAATTAGCACTTATTTTTAATTAATTAAGATAAATATTTTAAAATAAGATTTTTTTATAATTTGTGATATGTTAAAAAGATAATTTTTAATAACAAGTTAAATGTGGCTTATAGTTTTATGGTAGGAACTAATAAACATCAAATATGCAAATATATGCCTCTTTGTGAACCAATATTTTTTGGATACGAAGTTAACCATTAGAATTAGGAAAATTTTATACACATTATTTTTTTTAATGTCTTATACATTGAAACCAATATTTTTTTTATTTTTATAAAGTTTACAAATTTGATTATTATTTCACATATGAAACTTATGATTTTAATCTTATATCATGTAAATATTTTCTTAAAACCCTTAATTTTAATTTAAAAGTTATTTAAATTTCTTGTGTTGTTTTATTGGGATAGCGTAACCAGTATTCTTCTTCCTTTTTTTCTCTCTGTCTGAAAATTGCATTGATCTGCAACTCCAGTTCTGCGAGGCGATCATAATGGATCATGAGCGATCTATGTTGGGGAAACTGGTTATAAAGATACTTGTAAGCCCTCACCAGACTATATACGCCTTCAACACTATATTCATTCATATTATAGTCAAAGGCAGCGTTGAGATAGTTGAAGGAACATTCCGTAAAACTGCAAAACATGTTGGTCATCCAAGAAACAACAATAAGTGGGTCTTCACACGGGCAGCTGCACAGCTTGAAGAAGTCGGACAGGGTTAAGCGTGGCATCAAATCTTTGAGTGCGATCTGATACGCCAGATTCAAGAACTCACTTTGAAATCTCCTGAACTGAAAGGTTTGAATGGTTCCAATATCCCAAAACCTCTCAATATAATGAACAAAAGTCCAATCTTGAAATTCCCCAAGCTTTCTCCAACGATGGCCAATGATGGGCAGTATTTTAGCATCCAAATCTAAAACAGCCATCTCGATGGATTCAATGGGAGCTTCAAGACATTTCTTCAAGTATTTCAGGCTCTTAGCATCTGTAGCTCTACAATACCCAATTTCCCAGCTGCCTCCACCAGCTCTTCCAGCAATCTGTTTTATTAACTCAGACTTCACAGGACGATCGGACAATTCGTGGCTGTCATATTTCTCTATCTCTGTGAAAATGACTCGTCTTATTGGAAGATCAAAACCCATTGCAATGGCATCCGTGGCTAACAGCACAGTTTTGTGGGTCTCAGAATCTTTCAAGAATTTTTCAGCTGCTTCAATGATAAGTTCCGGTGGGAGGTTGGGGTATAACAGAGTACATTTTACGTTAGGCTGCTGCTGCAATATTGTTCTTTTTATTTCTCTCAGTTTGCGCACTGAAAATCCAACAAAGCAGTCCCCAGATTCAATTTCAGTTTTCCCAACAATGAATTCTTTATCTTCCACAACCAATTGACTTCTCCTATGGTGTTCCACCGTTGTCAATTTGTCCCCTGATAATTGACAGAGTTGTTGAATGAGTTCCAGCGCGCTGCTCTCTCCACTTCCACACAAGTGGATTTCTTCAGCATTTAGCCCAAAAAATGCTCGTGTCCACGCCCAACCTCTGATATCATCTCCAATCATCTCAATCTCATCGATCACACCCACTTCCCACTTTTTACTCAAATCCACCAATTCCACACAACAAGAACATTTTAGAGAGCCCGAATGATGTTTAACATTCTCCCCTGTTTCAAGGTCACACAGAATTTCTTCCTTATTCACGTTTTGGTAGACTTGCATTGCAAGCAGGGGAAGTGGGGCACAATAAATTGCAGATTTGCCTTGGGCCTTGAAGCTTTTCAAAGCCTCAAAAGTTGTCCCACTATTTGTTGGGCCAAAGTGAAAAGTAACCGTACGACTAGAGTATTCGATTTGCCTTGGATAGCAACGAGTAGGGAGAGCTCCTTTAAACATCCATTGAGGCACCTGCTCTCTAAACTTCACAAACAATCTCTTAAAGAAAATACGATCATATTCCCTATAACGATGCCTCAAGTGTACAATTATGTCCATTACGGCTGAAGGGCAGTAATGTTTCAAGAAACTCATGTACTCTAAACGTAGTATTTCATTGTCTTCATCCACCTCCGCATTCAACATTTTCTGTGTGTATCGATCTTCCAGTGACTTCTTGAAAGGCATATGGAAGCTCTTCATGTCTTTCAAAATCTTTGTTAATTCCGTTTTAGCTTTTTTCCAACAGATCATTATCTTCTCAATCAACAAATCCTCACAACATTCAGTACAAGGACTATGAAGATGAAGATGTTCAGGACTAGCAGCACACTTGGAACACAGCATTGTTAAGGTGGTGTTAAGTTCGCCATGTCTATAATGCATATCCAACAATGCACTCCAAATGTCTCGACTGTACCGTTCAATCTCTTCCTCTTCAGGAGGACCGCAACGTCTATGACAATCACAATCGTACATATTCATAGTAATTTCTCACGCTTTTCTTACTAACTCACATCCTAGTCCTATTATATGTTGTTTCTCACATCCTATTATATGGTGTTTTCTCTTTAGAGACACATCTCTCGGAATAAATCTCGTGTCCTTTTAACGAGAGAAAAAGAACTAGAAGAATTTAGCTTCTAAAAGAATTAATTTTGTAATATATTTAATTTTATATCATAAAAAATTGAAATTATTATTATTAGTTTATGTTATAGAATTTAGTCTTATTATTAGAGAAAAAGTTCATTTTCTTAACAAGTTTATTATCTAAAAGATAATATATAATTAGCAAAATAAATTTTTATTTATTTATTTATAAACTAAATTTTAAAATCTATTTTTCTAATCTTAAAAATAATTTTTATAAATAATACTTTGGGGATATTAAATATTATTCATGAATTAATTTTTATATATTTTTAAATTTGATAAAGTTATTTTTTACATGTCAACTATAAAATTATCTATTTATCATTTTTTATATGTCACTCCAATCCAATCTTCCCATTGCAATTAGGTCACTAATTAAAAATTTACATATCATGAGGTTTTATGGTAGCTTACTACCCTAGAGCTTAATTTAAGATACGGGAAAAACCCAAAGCACTATCTAGTTATTCTTTTATTATTTTATGACTAAAAGAGGGTTAAAAATTTATTAAAACACAAAGAGAAAAATTACAACAAGAGCAACAGAGAGATCTATTGAGCCCTATGAAGTTCTATTGAGCCCTATCTAGTTATTCTTTTATTCATTTATGAAGATCTTACTAACATCATGGTAAATTTTATTTATCTTTAAAAAACATGAGATAAATAAGGGGCAGTTGCCTTTTATCAGTTCAATACTCCAATCATGCATGTTCTCTGAAGCTTATTTAGCCAAACACTATCCAGTTATTCTTTTATTCTTTTATGAAGATCATACTGACATCATGGTAAAATATTTTCTACAGTTGTCAAACATTTTATATTTGTCTTGTATAAACATACTAAAGAAATACCATATCCATAATATCAGAAAATAGTGAATGGATGATACATGTATGCAAATCTCTACCAATAACTTAAGTTCCAAAGCCACTCTCAGTTTATGTGGTTCAGAACCCTATACTTATGATAATTGCTTAGCAATAATCTTCAAAGAATATTTTACACACCTCATTTATCACCTTTCATTCTCCAAATAGTTTAACACTGTTACATAGTATATCCGACATACAATATTTTAAGAAATAAGGACTCATGGTTATCTTTAACATAGATTGTTTTAACATTTATATGGGTATGGATGAGAATCATTAGCTTATGTTTTACATTCAAAACTTTGGTAAGAGTTAAGAACCCTCATGTAAGCTAATGGTTGTGTGAAAGGAAAAGTGGCAAATTCTAGTGATTAGTGAATTCTTGGCTTAAAATCAATAATTAAAATTCATGAAGTTTAGAAATGTTTATTTTAACTTAGAGTACATGATAATTTTTGGTCATGTTCATTTTTAAAAAATACCTAGATCAAGATAGATACACCTTTTGTGTTTAGCTTTCAATAGATCTATATTATCTCACCCACTTGTATAGGGTTTCATAAAAATATTTCTTTTCTATTTGTATCGTCGAAAAATGGAAGCACTTCCATTTAGGACTGGTTTAGCCCTTCGAGTAAGTGGTTTGGGGTAATGTCAAATGCCTTGAATGGGTCTTTGACTAGGATCTAGCTTTTTCCCCTCTCCTGCCCTATTTTCTACTTATTTCCAGCCCATTTCTAGCACCTGGCTCTATGAATATGAGGTTCTTGACCTCAGGGTCAAGGTCAACCTTCTAGGTCAAGGTTGACCTCGACCCTGACCCAGGGTCCAAATTTCAAAAGACAGCCTCTCATATTATACTACATACTATAAACACTATTGACCTTATGTACATGCATTATCCTATGACATAGTATTTTCATTATCAGTCCATATCTTCACCCTTTCCTAATCACATGTTTACTTCTAAAGGCCCTTAGACATATTTTGTAATTATTCTTCATCAAGATTATAGTCCCACAAAGTGATTATACTAATTTATTTTTATTAAAATGAGCATAGAAATCTATTTATGTTATATAAAATTAATCACACACACTCTCACCTATTTTATCATATAGGGATAAATTCTCACATCTACATGGTTGTGTAGAGCTAGGGATAGGGGGATAAAGTTCCCTTACTTCCCTTGCCTATTTGACGATGATCTATTGTATCTTATTGGATTCATGTGTTAGATAACTGAGATGAGGGGTGAATCAATTAAGTCTAGTTATCCTACAATCCCAAATACTCCCATGTGTATATAACAAAACTTTTAAATCAATTAATCAACTACCGTAAAATATCAATTGTGCCTTTCTCTTCATATACCAATTACTAGTAAATTAAATATTGTGTTTACCGATCAATCCAGTTATAGTAATGTGTAAAGTAAAATAACAATTCAACACATCCATACACACATAACACTTAGATTTTTAACGTGGAAACCCTGTTAGGGGGAAAAACACCTGGGATCGGTAACCCAAAATAATTCACTCTTCTAAAGTGAGCTCAGTTAAGAGCCAACCCTATTAAAGGTTACAAAACACATTGTGAGCTGTGACCTGGTTAGAGGATTTATCACTAACAGTTCTCCCTTGACCAAACATTCACTATGGGGTCAACAAGAAATAATCAACATTCATTGAATGTCATATTGAAATATAAAGACTGTTTAAGTCCCACTCGGTTAAGAGATTTATTTGTAGCAATGGTTAAACTGATACAGTAATGATCTGATTCAAATACAACTTGATATGCAAATTTTTAGATCTATGCTAAGCTCAAAAATAAGTCTGATCAATAATCAATTCAATCTCTTTATTTCCTCTAACTCTATTCTTCTTGGTAATTTCTTTCTTTGTCACTCGGTGTTGTCTGCAGAATTGCTCGGTTCTGTCTTCAACCAGTTTGATCAGATTTGCATGAATTCAATATTTTCATGTGAATTCTTCTACAGTAGACTCAATAATGAATCTCATCTCTTTATATAGACATCATAAACAATTTTATTTCTATCCATATATTTTGCCTCTTAATGTTCACCGTTAGTTTTGCCGCTTTAACCTTCCTCGGCAGTTGTGTCAATAACATGTTTCATTCTCCTTCATCCGATCAACCTTAAATTTTGTCAGTCATTTGATCATCATAACAAATATTATCTTTTACCTTAGAATCATAAACAATTTTCCATCTCATCATCTTTATTTGGCAGTCATAAGTTCTATTTATTTCTCAGTCGGTTAATACCATAATGCATCGGTGATAACTAGCTCGGTTCTCACTATACTCAGTATACACTACACTTGCTCGGTGTATACTAAATTATTTATTTACCGACCACATAAACTTGTTCATTTTAGATCTTCAATCGATAATAGATTCATGTAATACAATCAAATCACTAACATAATGCCATAGTCTCATTAATAAGTTACCCAATGAATACCATATCCATAACTTTCTCATCCATCTCATCTTCATGTAGATATCTCATTCCTTCATCAATATTTTATTCTTAAGATGTTTGTAACCATCATGATAAGTACACTCAAAATTAGTTGACATCAATGACAATACATTAACTGATTTAATGTCTTACATACATCTTTCAAATATCCAATCCATTGTCAAACTCTCCCTCAAGATATTCAATCAGTTGTAGTTTATCAATATCTCCCTTTAGCATTGATGGAAGCACAATATGAAATATGCCATATAATACCAAATATTTGTTCTAAAACATTGTAATCAAATGTTGTATCTCAGTAAGCTCTCCCTAGCTTGTACATTTAATATGTTTAATCACTACACAGCATCAACACTCTCATGCAGTCTCTCTCCCTACATATTTAATATTTCATTGAATCTTCTCTCCCTGTATTTCATATGAATCATCTCTCCCTTTGACATAAATACCAAAAAGAAAATAAATAGCTCTTCAATAGCCAAATCAATATATTTGTTCTTTGGTTCAAATCAAGTACCTTGCATAAACTAATATGCAGTTTCAGTTTGTCTTCCATCTTTCAGTTTTCACAACCTCAGAAAACCCAAAGTGTGAACATTATGCATCAACATCATTTGATATTTTGATAAAGTATAGGTTGAGGCAACCTCCTAATCACCTTAGTGAATGATAGATAGGGGATGGACCCCTAGTCTACTTCTCAAGTACTCAAATGTTTCCTTGGGTAATAATTTAGTAAATATATTAGCAAGTTGTTCTTATGATTTTACATACTCCAATCTTACTTTTTTTTCTTGTACTTGTTCCCTCAAGTAGTGATACTTTATAAATATATGTTTTTTCTTTGCATGCATCACCAGATTCTTAGAAATATTTATTACATTGGTATTATCACAATATATTATCACTGGGTTAGTGATCTCTTCATTCATACCTTCCAAAAGTTATTTTATCCATGCAATGTTCAAATAATTAGCAGTAAAAACAACATATTTTTCTTTTACTATATAGTGTACTAAGAAATGTGACACAAGGCAGGTAGGGAAGAGGGTCCAAAGGCACACCCTAATCCAAATCCACCTTGCAAAGATCACACACAGAAGCAATTACACAACAAATGAGAGAGAGAGAATGTAGAACAGATCCTTATATTTCATCAAATTAGTTCATACATGTCGGGATCTAAGGCCTTCTTAGTTAGGGCCAGATACATCAATTCAATTACAATAGTCCTGCAACATGTGAGGATTCAGAAACTACCTTACATCTTCTAACTCCTAAAACTGCTACCAAAAACTCCTCCTAAAACTACAACCAACGGCTACATTATATACAAGAGGCTACCGAAACAAGTCATCCTTCAGATCCATCATTAATGGAAGGAACGACCAGATCTAGGTTTACACACTTCCCAATGATTAATACCAACATTAAATCTATGACCACAATTAAATGCACAAGTTAACCTCAATAGAAAACAAAACAAACAACTCGGTAAGCAAGGTTAACCAAGCACCAGGGCATTAACCGACCAACTCGGTTAAAGAAGAAAACTAAGCAACTACCGGGCCAACTCAGTCAAAGAAGGAACCAAGTAACATAGAAAACTCAAACTTGGCTTTGGTGACAAAGGATTACCAAGGACCTAAGATGCTCCTATAACAGAGTCCTAGGGTTAATTGAAATGATTCTCTGAATCATGCAGTAGGTACAACCTGAGCTAAATTTAACTCAGATTGTGAAATCCACAAACTGTCTTCAATCGCTCTATTCTTCCACTTTACCATATATTCCATATATTGTCTTCCTCTTATGCTTCTGTCAACTCTTTGTTCCAATATCTACTCAACTTCTTTTGTCTATCTCTTAGGATAATCATTCGGTACTATCATTTCTTCATCTGATTCATGGTACTCATACAAATATGTAATGTTTAATATAGGTGATATATCCATGTCATAAGGTAATTCAATCTCATAAGCATTTCCATTATCGAATCTCCTCAATATCCTGCAAGGACCAAATTTATTAATTTTTAGCTTCCCATATGTTCCAACAGGAAATTTGCCTTTCTTCAAGTGTACCATTACTTCATCCCCATTTTCAAAAGTCTTATGTCTTCTTGATCTATCTTCTCTATCTTTATACTTTTGATTACTTTTCTCCAATTTATGTTTCACTTCTTCATGCAATGTCTTCATGAACTCAACAAACTTTACTCCTTCAGCACTTCTCTTCTCTTCACCAACAATATCTTTCAAATCTGATATACCTCTTAGTTGTATGCCATTAACAATCTCAAAAGGTTTTTTTCCAATACTCCTATTCACTGAATTATTGTATGCAAACTCTTCATATGCCAACATAGAATCCCAATTATTTGGTTTATCTCCAACTAAGCATCTTAACAAATTACCCAAACTTATATTCACAACCTTTTTTTTGTCCATCAGTCTGTGGGTGAAATGTAGAACTATACCTCAACTCGGTGCCCAATTTTCTCCAAAGAGTCTTCCAAAAGTATCCAACAAATTTATTGTCTTGGTCAGAGATGATACTCCTCAATAATCCATGTAATTTTATAATTTCCTTAAAGAAAAGATATGTTATATGCACTGCATCTGATGTCTTTCTAGAGGGTATAAAATGTGCCATCTTAGAAAATCTATCCACAACAACAACTATAGAATCGTTACCTCTTACTGTCTTCGGCAAGCCAAGAACAAAATCCATACTGATATCAATCCAAGGTTTCTCAGGAACAGAAATCAATATATACAATCTTGTATTCTAACTTAATCCCTTTGCAACTTGACAAATTCCACAACTTTTCACAAATTTTTTAACATCCTTATACAACTGCGGCCAAAAGTATTTCTCCTTAAGAAAATTCAATATTTTCTCAATCCAAAATGTCCAGCCAAACCACTACTATGTTTCTCCTTTATCAAATTAGTTCTCATTGATCCTCTCGGTATACACAACTGAATACCTTTAAACAACATAGCTTCTTGAATGAAATAGTCTTCCCATTTAGTACTCAGTTGATCTTGAATAGGTACTCTACACTTCCTCCACGACTCATAAAAATTAGGATTAGTTTCATACAATAATTTTATATCATCAAAACCAAGAACTTCAATTCTCATCTCAATCATCAAAGATCTTCTGCTTAATGCATCAGCAACTTGGTTAGTGACTCCACTCTTATGTTTGATCATAAATGTATAACTCTGCAAATATTCAACCTATTTCACATCTCTGATTCAACTTATTCTGACTACCCAAATACTGTAAAGCCTTATGATCAGTATACAACACAAATTCACTTGGTATCAAATAATGTCTCCATTTCTTCAGGGCTTGAACAATAGCATAAATTTCTTGATCATATACAGAATATTTCCTTTTTGCATCATTCAACTTTTCACTAAAGAAAGCAACAAGTTTACCTTCTTGACTCAACACAACTCCTATTGCACTACCACTTGCATCACATTCAACTTGAAATACCTTATTGAAATCAGACAATGCTAACACAGGAAATTCAACAACCTTCCACTTCAGGGTCTCAAAACTTTTATTAGCTCCATGTGTCCACTTGAATTCTCTTTTATCTCCTCTCATGGTCTCAGTCATAGCATTACAAATTGAACTAAAATTCCTAATGAGTTTTCGGTAAAAACTTGCTAAACTATGAAATGATCTTACCTCACTAGCATTTTTAGGTGTAGGCCAATTCAAAATAGCTTCAACCTTTTCAGGATCCATTTTCAAACCATCAGCTAAAATCACAAATCCCAAATACACAATCTCCTCTTTCATAAAAGAACACTTTTTCAAGTTAATCAACAACTTTTCTTTTTTCAATCTCTGCAATACTTGTTCAACATGCAACAAATGTTCTTCTCTGGTCTTACTGAATATCAAAATATCATCTAGGTATAAAATCACAAATTTACCCAAAAATTTCTTCAAAACCTCATTCATCAATCTCATAAAAGTACTCAGTGTATTAGTTAAACTAAAAGGCATAACCAACCACTCATACAAACCTTCTCTTTTCTTAAAGTTAGTCTTCCACTCATCACCTTCTCTAATTCTGATCTAATGATATCCACTTTTCAAATGAATCTGGGTAAAATACTTTTCTCCAGTCAAACTATCCATTATGTCATCCATTCTTGGTATAGGAAACCTATATTTCATTGTTATCTTGTTGATTTCTCTGGAATCAGTACACATTCGCCATTCTCCATTCTTCTTAGGTTCCAATACAATTGGTACTACACAAGGACTCAAACTTTCTTGGATCAAATATTTCTGCAATAATTCTTGTATCTGTTGGTTCAATTCTTGATTCTTAGTAGGTGTCAACCAATGTGGTGCCTTGTTCGGTAAACTAGCTCCAGGGATAATATCCTTGCAATGATCAATGCTTCTCTTCGATGGAAAACCATCAGATACATTATCAAAAATGATCTCCTTGTACTCAGTAAGTATCTTATCAATCTCTTCTGGTATGCTATCCACTATTTTCTTACTCGATTTGTTAGGAATCACAGCAAAACATACATCATTCTTCTTCAAATCCTTAACAAACTTTCTTCCTTCCATCAAGAAAACTTTCACAGATGTACAAACACTACTAACAGGTTATTCAACCAAAGGTAACAAGATTTGTCTTCTTCCATCAGCCCAAATAGTATATTTATGTAATCTCCCATCATATATAGCATGTCTATCATATTGCCAAGGTCTACCCAACAAAATATGACAACAATCCATAGGCATGATATCACATAACACCTTATCATAGTAATTTCTGATTTTCAAATTCACATAACATTTTTCACTTACCAAGAGTGGATGCTCATCCTTGATCCATGAAATCTAATAGGGTTTCAAGTGTTTCAATCTTTCCAACTGTAACCTTGTAACCATTTCCTCAGATGCCAAGTTCTTCGAGCTTCCACTATCAATGATAACCTTCCAAACTTCATTAGAAGCTCTACATTTGGTTTTAAACAAACTTTTCCTTACTGGATCTTCCTTATTACTTTCACTCCAAAGTGCTCTCCTGACCATCAAGTTCTTTTCTTTCTCAGGTTCATTCAGTGATTCTTCTTGCACCAATCCATTTCTACTGCTACCGACCTTCTTACTTACATGTGTACACTCAAATGACCTATGTCCTTCTTCTCCACAATTGTAACAAGTTCCTTGGAATCCACCTCTACTATAACAACCTCAGTAGTTATTGCCTCTTCCTCTAGCCGAACTTTCACCTTTCCACTCGGTCTTGCCTTTATTCAGATTTTTCTTTTCCTTATCAGCTCTATTGTTTTCACCATAAGATCTACCTCTTCCTCTAGGGAATCTACTACCTCTTCCTCTTTGTCTTTGCTTATTTCTCTTGTTCAATTTCTCCTCAGCTTTTAAGCCAAACTGATAAGATTCCTCAATGTTTTCCAACTTAACCAAACTAATTTCTTCTTGGATGGAAACTCTTAATCCATTCGGGTATCTAGAAATTCTTTCCACTTCATCTTCATGGTGTCCAGATCTGATATCTAATCTATGTAATTCCTCAATATAATCCTTTACCGAGCTATCTTTCTACCTCAAACTTTGCATTTGCCTAACTAGGTTAATTTGATAATCACATGGTAAAAACTTACCTTTCAACTTATTTACAATCTTATTCCATACCTTAATTTTGTCTTTTCCTTTCCTCTTTCTGTCCAATTGTAGATGATCCCATCACAAGAATGCATGACTCTTCAACTTTGTACTTTCAATGTTTACCTTCTTTTCCTCAAGGATATTTTCATACTCTAAGTACTTCTCCATCTCAGTGATCCAATCCACCAACTCATCTGAATATAGTTTTCCACTATACTCAGGGGGATTGAAATGTGGTGTAGACTTCAGATTTGTCAAAGCCTTCAACAATATTTCCTCACCCTGATCCATCATAGGTGTAGGTTATGCATCACCTTGTTCTTCTTCAATTTCCTCATCACTAACATCTTCAAGATGTCTTCCTGTACGTTGGGCAGTTTCAACAGCTTCTAATCTAGCAGCAAGTTGTCTCAACATGTCTTCCAATTCTGGATCCACATCTCACCTCCCACAAACCATCTTGAAACCCTCTGTAATTACAGGTCAGATCATAATCTTCCACCCCACAACAAATATCAATTAGGGTTTGACAAGAAGGAACCCTCAAACCTAGATTCACAAATCTAGATCTAGATCTCAACCTTCACTCTAATACCACCTGATGCAAGGCAGGTAGGGAAGAGGGGCCAAAGGCACACCCTAATCCAAATCCACTTTACAGAGATCACACATAGAAGCAATTACATAAAAAATAAGAGAGAGAATGTAGAACAGATCCTTATATTTCATCAAATTGATTCATACATGTCAAGTTATAAGGCCTTCCTGATTAGGGCCAGATACATCAATTCAATTACAACAGTCCTCCAACATGTGAGGATTCAGAAACTACCTTCCATCTTATAACTCCTAAAAATGCTACTAAAAACTCCTCCTAAAACTACAACCAACAGCTACATTATATACAAGAGGCTAATGAAACAAGTCAGCCTTCATATCCATCATTAACGGAAGGAACGACCAGATCTAGGTCCACACACTTCCCAATAATTGATACCAACATTAAATCCATGACCACAATTAAATGCACAAGTCATCCTCAACAGAAAACAAAATAAACAACTCAATAAGAAAGGTTAACTGAGCGTCATGGAATTAACCGACCAACTCGGTTAAAGAAGGAAACCGAGCAACTACCGAGCCAACTCGGCCAAAGAAGGAACTGAGAAACACAGAAAACTCAACTTTGTTTTAGTGACATAGGATTTCCAAGGACCCGATATGCTCCTGCATCAAAATGCATCCTTGTTTCTTTCTTATCCAAGTAACTAATCTTTCTCCCAAAAAGAATGCTCCACCAGTAGTGCTCTTTCTATCAGCAATGTTTCCAACCCAATCTGCATTTGTATGTGCTTTCAGTTCAAAATTGCCTTCTTTCTTGTACCACAAACCATAGATTTTAGTTTTCTTCAAGTATCTCAAAATTCTTTTTACAGCAGTCATATGTGATTCTTTAGGTTTAGCAAAAAATCTTTCTACAATTCCAACCGCATGTGCAATATTTGGTCTACTATGCACAACATACATCAATTTGCCAATCATTGATCTATGCAATGTTTGATTTACCTAGGTTGACTTGTCATCCTTTTTTAATTTTCATCCAGTGACCATAGGTGTACCGACTAGTTTTGAATCATCCATGCCGAATATCTTCAATACTTCTTTTATGTACTTTGATTGACTAATGTACATGCATTCATTCTGTTGTAAAATTTGCAAACAAAGAAAAAATTTAATCTCTCAAAACATTGAAATATTAAATTCTTTTCTCATTTCATCATCAAATGTTTTGCATAGGTTATCATGTCCTCCAAATATGATATCATAAACAAAAATTTCAGCAATAAGAATCTTGTCATCAGTTTCACCTTTCAAATACAAATTATTGTTGTCACTTGTTCTAACAAATATAATACTGATAAGATAGGAGTGCGATCTTTCATACCATGCTCTAAGTGCTTGTTGTAGTCCATATAGTGCTTTGTGCAACTTACATACCATATTCCTCTGATTAGGATCAACAAAACCTTCAGGTTGTTCAATGTATACCTCTTCTTCAAGTATTCCATTCATAAATGCAGATTTAACATCTATCTAATAAAATTGAAATCCTTTGTAAGAAGAATATGAAAGAAATATTCTAACTCCTTCAAGTCTAGCAATGGGTGAAAAATTCTCACTGTAGTCAATACCTTCTTCTTGTGCATACCCTTTGTATACTAGTCTTGCCTTATTCCTAGTTGTTGGAGATTTGCCAGCAAGCCAGTGTTGACTGTATGTTTGTCATTAATGACAACATATGGTAAGTAGCATGTGTTGAAGTCTTATGTAGTAAGCTTTGAGTATATGTAGCATGAACATGTTATCAGCATGATATCATGGACGTGGAGTTTAACTGTTAGTACAAACAGTTATATAGCAGCTTGTGTCAATAGTATTCTTGATAGAGCTACAGGCAGTATTCTATGAATAATTGTCTGTACAGTTATCATGGAGCCTTGTGCCTTTGGATATGTGATGAAGACATGTTAGTGGTATTACATTCATGGATGCAGAGTTTGATGATCATTAGAAATGAAGTTATACATTTGTCATTTGCCAATAGTAGTTTCCTATGTTTATTCAGAAGAGCCGACAGAGAGTGTATTGGTTCTGGAGTTGTGCCTATCATTTCAGTATGCACCCTTGGATTACGGATTGGAGAAGAGTTAAGAATGTTTAGTTAAGAGCACATGATGTAATTCATCTTGAGGAGAAAGTTTCAGTTACTTTGGTAGAGCCGACAGTGTGTATCATGCGTCTACAATTATTAATATTGGATAGGTCCCAAATTGTGTTGTGTGCTTAGTAGAGCCGATAGAATTATTATTGGAGTATGTTATGGTTTCTCTAATATGATTTCAAGGTGGTTCTAATAGGATAACTTGATTATATCATTTGGAGAAAAGATATTTATAGGAAGACATTTGTGATTGCTAAGTGTGGTTCAGAGTTGATTGTGAAGAGCATAGCAGAGTGTGTGAAGTGTTGAGCCATCGGTAGAAGGTCTATGTGACCAAGTAAAGTGTTTGTGCTATACATTGGAATTTATTGTTAGGAATGGGAACACTGAGAGAGGGGGTGAATCAGTGTTCACTGTATTTTAACTTTTCACTTTAATCTTTATACTAAACTCAAATGCTTAAGTACTGAATTAAACATTCACATAAACATGAAACATGAAATCAACACATGACACCAATATGGTTATGGGGAAACCCAAATAGGTAAAAACCCCGATAGGAATTGACACCCACTAATATTTTGCACTAGTGTTTTGTGATCCTTGCTAGAAGATCCTTTACCCTATTAGGAGTAGCTTTACAATGCTTTAAGTATAGTAGACCTTGTTAAGGGTCGGACCCTGTTAGGAATATTTTACAATAATCCCTATTAGGGGAGTGGACTCACTATCCTAGAGCTCACCGCTCAAATGGTGAAGGCTACAACCTTCTGATTTCAAATACACACTATATATGTAGGATGAATTGTCACTGTGACACTGCTTGTCAGATCAGTTCCTTTGATGCGCTAATGCTTTGACCTCTATCAAAGATCTAATACATCTTATACTATCTTCGTACACTTTTTCTCTACTTAACACAAATCTATATCAACTTCCATACCGAATACAATGGGCACATCTTATATTTATACACTCATACAACATAAATAATTAGGTCGGCCCTATAACTAATTACAAACAACACTTCCAAATGAATTGGCTTAAGCGTGCTTACAATTATACATATAAACATGTCAAAAAACTAAATACAATGGGTGCATATCCTTTAAAACATTACATTATCACCACAAATCAAAATACTAACTGTCGGCTCCATGCTTTGTTCTCTGCTAGCACAAACTGGCTGTGCAACTTCAACTGACTGTAACTTTCTCATCTTTTCTCATCTACTTATGCACTCATAGACTAAGAATAATTATAGTCTAACAAACTTAACTTCTAGGGCACATACCATAATTCTTTCATACACATGTGCATTGATGCTCTAAGCTGCAGGAACTCTGTACACTGTCCAGTCTTCAACACTTAACCAAATTCTGATCTTTACATCAAGTGCGCTGACTCCAAACTAATATATGACTTTGTTTCCATAATGAAAACACTATATCTAGTCATGTACATTAGTATACCCAAATTTCCAACAATCTCCCCCTTTTTCATTGATGGCAAAAAAGGAATATGGCCAAGTTGCTAACTATCCCTTAACACAAAAAAAATTTGTCTTCTATACATTTTTTATACATAATCTTATATCTCCCTATAAATACTATAATCCATATTCTATACACAACTGCCCCTTTGACATTAATGACAAAGGTACATCAAAAAATTGTATCTATACATACTCACTGAGGGAAAACATCCGGATATGCAATCTTGAGGTTTTGGATCTCCTTCTTCCAAAAGGTGATCAGTGAATTGACTATTTGGAGATGGGTGCATAAAGCATACTGTAGCTTCTCCATCTTCTCCAAAGTTGTGCTCAAACCTTGATCATAGGTTATCATGGTGGTATCAATCTCCTTTATATTCTGATTTAGAATGTCTAGTGAGGGCGCAAGAGCATTCCTCAATTGAGTTTGTCTAGACCTTATCTTTTCCATCTCTTTCTCTGCCTTTTCAATCTTGTCCAACTGACCTTGGTAGATATTGTTGCACATGTTCACATCATTGGATGTGTCTATCACTGAATTCTTCACTTTCTCAATCATAGTTTCTACCTCTTTTATTTTCTTAAAATGAGTATCAGTAAGCTTATCCTGATCCATGCAGTCTGCAATGATTCTTCTTCCTTCATTTGCAAATTCTTTTAAGGATGCTTGACCAGACTAGAGTGAATTTAGATCTAGTGCAAAGTTTCTCATCAACTCATTCAATCTCTTCTTTAGGTACTTCTCTTCTGCAACCTTGGATGCAGATTCTTCAAGGTTTGAAAAGTTACTTTTGAACTGTGAGATAACTGTACTCACATCATCAACCAAGTGTATTGTCTTAAGAACACTTTCTCAAAGGCCTTCTCTATTTCCTTTTTTATCAGCTCATAGTCTTTGTTCATAATGTGTAGTGTTCTCATCTTTGTTCTTAAGTGTGGCTTCACTAGATTCAATATCAGTGTCTTTTCTTCATTAGAACATACTGGCAAACTATCTTCTAATATCTTTTCTCTGATCCTTAGATCCTCTTCATTTTCTTGTCTCTTTTGGAATTCTAAAATATCCCATACTTTATCTAGAATAGCGGTCTTTAATTCAAGAATTGTCTTCTTGAACTTGATCATATGTTTGACAATCATACTATGTATTTCTGATTTGTCAATCTCACTATATGTTTCATGATACTTCCCTACTTGATCAATTCTGCCTTCATCAACAATTCTTGCATTCAAAACTTTAAGGCTTGGTCTGAATCCTACCTAAGGAGGTGCTTAAATTTTTTTCTTGCTCCTTGTTTCTCATGAGGATGGATGACTAGTGCTAGCTTCTTTCTTCCTCTTGACTATTGGCATATACTCCGGAGGAGTGGTAAGGTCAATAGTATCTTTGGGTGCAAAAGGAGTATTATCTTCTTTACCCTTCTGACTGTCATATGTTTCAGTTTTCATTTTCTTCAACTTAGGATCTTCTTGTTCTTCCTCTGTTGTTGCTCTTTTCATTTCTAAGGCAATCTTTTCATCCCTTGCTTTATCAAGGTCTTCTTGAGACACACCATGTATTCTCAAGATCTCAGATGTGACTTTAGCAACCTTTCTTTTAGTTGTTGTGTTGTTTATCTTTGCATCTACTTCTCTTGTCTTCTCCTCATATGTTCCCCATCTAGGTTCATTAGGATCTTTGGGGGCTGATAGAAGTACCTGTGCATATGCTTCAAGGACTTGTTCCTCTACCTCATAACCAAGTAGATGAATCCACTTAGTTCTTGGTTCAACAGCTTCCATACAACTAGTATCAGTTTCAACCATAAAGCATATTGTATCCTTATATTTCTCTATAATGCTTTATGGAATTATGTACCTCATTTGCATCTTAGCTCTAAAGGTCTTCAATTCCAATGTGATATAATCTCTTAATGTACTTTCAGTGGATGCCTTGTTGGATATCTATGGCATGGTTGGAATGGGCTTGTCCAAGTACAAATCTAAAACTCTTCCAACTATATGAAGATACATGTAAATGATTAATGACCCAAACTTGAATATCTTTGTCTTGTCATTCTTGATAGCCTTGATGTTATCAATCAATTGTGTGTGCAAGATCTCACACAATTTGAACTCTCCATCTTCCTTCACAAGTCTGATGGCTGCTAGAAAAGTGCCCTCAGACACACTATTCACCCTGCTGGTGTGATGAAACATGTATCCCAGTATCATAGACATCAATTTGATGTCTGCTTGCTCAATAGGCTCGATTGTCATGCCACACCTATCGCTCCTTGACTTACATGTTTGCTCAACCATCTTTCTGACATCCTTGCCCACAGGAAGGATGGCACCTCTCCTAGAGAGGCCTATTATCTCATATATCAAGTCACTAGTGATTCTAACTGGTACATCACCAATCCAAAATAAATCATCATGTATTCTTCTCAATAAAATATTTATTCATTCTATCTCATAGAATTCATATGTCATAGCATACTCAACAATAGGGTGATCATTCCATTTGACATATTCATCTATGAATGTTTTTTCAGGTTTCAACATGGTATCCATGTGCGCCCTTAACCTATCCAACCCAACTGGTTCCTTCTTATAGTAGATGTAAGCCCTAATATCTTCCACATGCATGACACCCATAGGCATGCCGGAGAAGGCTCCCTCTAGATCATCTAGGGTTGATTTAAATGGATGTTTCTTGAATACATATCTCTTCTTCTTAGTGACATCATAAACAATGGGAGTGACCATGACTTACTTGTTAATCACTTTCCAACTAAACTGCGAGATAATCTGACAACTTCCAAATCGGCACAATGAATTAGGGTTTTTGCAACTGACCAAATGCATTGCAAACACTGATAGTTCAATCTCCAAGTCTTCACAACAACTGCCAAGGCTCAATCTACTCTTAAATCACTCTGAATTCGAATGCAATGAATGATCAAACAACTTTCTGTGTACTTAAAGTGAGAATTCTACCATTAATGCAAGTTGCGTAAACCAAGCTGTCACTTCAAAATTTCCAACTCAAGTTCTACTAGCAATCAGCATGTACGCTCTTGCATGAAGGTGCCTATACACTCCAAAATCTTAAGTCCAAAGGCGCATACTCTAAGGATGAGTATACCATCCACGTAGGGTTCTAGAGCTAAATTAGCTCCCTCTATGACCCTAAGGGCCATTCATCCAGATGTAGAGGGTGCATCCACTGGGGATGTATCCAATACATTCTCAACAGTCATTTCCTTATTTTTCTCTAACCAAATCAAGCTTGCATCCTCTGAGGCTTTGACAAAATTGACTTCTCCTTCGGGATCCAATACTAGTTCTTCTATCTTTTTAGGACTTTCCTGACCTTGCGTCCTTGATCTATAGAATCTTGAGATATATCCAGCATTGTTACAAGAGTGACAAATGACTGGAGGTCTTATATTCCTCGGTGCATTGACATGAGTCACCATTTTACATGTTCTGGCTGAGTGACCATTATAGTTACATATCTAACATGTAACATTTTGAGGACTTCTTACATTGGTCTGAATCTAATTTCTCTGATCATGCTAAATCTTGTTCTTCTTACTAGTCTTGCAATTCATAACTCTATGACCAAATTTATTGCATGAATAATAGTAACCATTAAAAGGTCTTACCTTTGTATAGTTCCTTGCAATGTGTCCATGCTTGTTACATGCAAAACAAGTGTGTTCTACAGGCTTGCACTCATTTTTAGGTGGTCCACCATTGTCTTTGGTTTGATCTTCAATCTTCTCAGTATCATTAGAGTCTTTTTGTGTCTCCTTTCTTGCCCGCATGTTGTCAATCTGATTTTGTGCTTCATTGTAGCCAATACAACTAGTGTCTCCTTTGGCTTTTCTTGCATACAACTGAGATTCTATCAAATCAGAACTGGTGTGTAACTTGTCAATGTGATTCTTTGCTTCCTTCAATTCAAATTCCAAGATTTCCTTATTGTTTCTTAGTTCTAAGATTTCCATGTTTGCTTGCCTCAATTCTTCATTCAGTTGAAGGTTCTCTTTGACTTGTTCATCATAGACTTCCTGATTGTTAGTCATCTTATCATCAAACTCTTCAAGTTGTTCTTTTAAGGATTTATTTTCTTCATTCAATTTCTTGACCATTGTCCCTAGATCACTAGTAGAGCATTCTTTCAAATCTTTCCTTAGCCTTTTGATGACTAATTGAGCATCACTAATTTTTTCCCTTAGTTCTTCAGTTTCTCTTTAAGACTTATCCAGGTCTTTAAGAGAAGCTTCCAAATTTCTTTTCAGATGTTTCATTTATGCTTTGTCCATGATCTCCTCAAGTAGTTAAACTTATTTGCTGAGGACTAGAGCTCTGATACCAATTGTTAGGAATGGGGACACTGAGAGGGGGGGTGAATCAGTGCTCACTGTATTTTAACTTTTCACTTTAATCTTTATACTGTAAAAACCCCAGTGGGAATTGACACCCACTAATATTCTGCACTAGTGTTTTGTGATCCTTGCTAGAATATCCTTTACCTTGTTAGGAGTAGCTTTACAATGCTTTAAGTATAGTAGACCTTGTTAAGGTTCGGACCCTGTTAGGATTATTTTACAATAATCCCTGTTAGGGGAGTGGACTCACTATCCTAGAGCTCACTACTCAAATGGTGAAGGCTACAATCTTCTAATTTCAGATACACACTATATCTGTAGGAAAAATTGTCATTATGATGTTGCTTGTCAGATCAGTTCCTTTGATGCGCTGATGCTTTGACCTCTAGAAAAGCTCTAATACATCTTATACTATCTTCGCACATACTTCTCTACTTAACACAACTCTTTATCAACTTCCATACTGAATACAATGGGTGCATCTTATATTTATACACTCATACAACATAAATAATTAGGTCATCCCTATAACTAATTACAAACAATACTTCCAAATGAATTGGCTTAAGCGTGCTTACAATTATACATATAAACATGTTGGCAACCTAAATACAATGGGCACATAGCCTTTACAACATTACATTATCACCACAAATCAAAATACTAACTGTCGGCTCCATGTTCTGTTCTCTGCTGGCACACACTGGCTGTGCAACTTCAACTGACTGTAACTTTCTCATATTTGCTCATCTACTTATGCACTCATAGACTAAGCATAAGTATAGTCTAACAAAATTAACTTCTAGGGTGCATACCATAATTCTTCCATACACATGTGTGCTGATGCTCTGAGCTATAGGAACTCTGTACACTGTCTAGTCTTCAACACTTAACTGAATTTTGATCTTTACATCAAGTGTGCTAACTCCAAACTGCTATATGACTTTTTTTCCATAATGACAATACTATATCTAGTCATATACATTAGTATAGCCAACTTTCTAACAATCCAGACAGTAGGTCAAAGCATAGTTCACCAAGATCCAAATATAGTGTGTATCTGTTATTTAGAAGGTTGTAGCCTTCACCCCTTTAAGCAGTGTGCTCTCAAACAGTGCGTCCTCACCCCTAACAAGGTTAATTGTAAAAGACTCCTAACAAGGTCTGACCCTTGACTAGGTCACTGTACTAAATACATTGTAAAGTAACTCCTAAAAGGGTTAAGGATCTTCTAACAAGGATCATAAAACACTAATGCAGATTATTAGTGGGTGTCAATTCCCACCGGGGTTTTTACCTATTTGGGTTTCCCCGTAACCAAAATATTGGTGTTTTTTTCAAGTGTTCTTTCATTGTGTTTATGTTTTATGTTTAAGTATACTTAATTGGATAAAGAATTGAAACTTGTAGATAATTGATTCACCCCCCCCCCCCCGCCTCAGTTATCTCTTGGGACTATTCCTAACAATTAGTATCAAAACCAAGTGCCTCAGAGATAAAGTTTAACAGCTTGAGTTTGATCAGATGGCATTCTTTAGAAAAGACAGTCCTAAGTTTGATGGAGAGAATTATCTTGATTGGAAGAACAAGATGATGACACATTTGCAGTGCATTGCTTTTGAAGTTTTTGAAGTGGCTATCAAGGAAGTTGAGATCCCTTCTCTAGGAGATCTTGCAAAGGATGATACTACTAGCAAGCAGAAGGATTTGTTCCATTAGAATGCAATAGCAAAAGAAGCCCTTATCAGCACCCTATCTGATAGTGAGTTTTTAGAGATATAGAAAGTAGACACAGCCTACAAGATATGGAAACACCTAGAAGACATGTTTGAAGGAGATAAGAAAGCAAAGAATGCACACAAAAAGATATGGAATAAAAAGTACAATATATTGGAGATGCTACCTGAAGAGAACATAAGAGCCTACAATCAAAGGATCAATAAAGCAGTTGCTAGAATCAGAAACAATGGTGGAGAAATCTCAGAAGAAGGCATCATGGATAAGGTGATGACTAAATTAACACCAGAATATGAGAACAAGATAAACATCCTTGATGAGACTATGCAATTCTCAAAGAATTTCAAAAGAGAGATCTTAATCAGAAAGATTGCTACATTTGAGATATCAAGTTTGAAGACAGAGCCCAAAAGTGAGACAGCCTTCAAAGCTTCAGTCCATGGTAAGAAATCCATGAACACCTCTGGTAATTTTGATGATAATGATGAAGAAGAAGCCCTAGATAATTTCATTTCTATGATTGCTAAAAGAGAAAAGAAATGAAAAGGAAAATATGAAGGTCAATTACCATCCAAATGCTTTTCATGTAATAAGATTGCTCACTTTGCATCTAAGTGTCCTAAAAGAGTTAAAAAGTTCAAAAATAACTACAAGCCTATATATACAAAGGAATGCTACTATGTTGGAGATGGAGTATCATATGAAGAATCAGTTGAAGAAGAAATTGGATTAATTACTCTTGAAGATGAAAATAATTCACAAGAGTTGGCACTTATTTCACAAGATGACATCAGGACAGATTGGATCATTGATAGTGGTTGCTCACATCACATGACAGGTGACAAAGACATAATTGTTCATTTGGATAGATAGAAAGGAGACATGGTCAGATTTGGAGATAACACTCCTAAACCTATCATTAGTAGAGGATCCATCACCTTGGATGGAAAGAACAGCACTAATGATGTTCTTTATGTTGATGGTTTGAAACATAACCTACTAAGTGTTGGGCAATTGCTTGACAAAGGTTACAGGTTGGATTTCAATGGAAACAAGTGCATCATTAACAACAAGGAAGGAGAAATAATTGCATCAAGATCAAAGAATAAAGGTAATGTTTTTCGGTTTAATCCAGAAGCAAGTTTTTTTGTTGCTAAAGTAGATGATAGTTGGCTATGGCACAAAATACTATGTCATATCAACTTTGATAACATAGTTAAGATCAGTAATGTTAAGGCAGCTAGAGACCTACCTTGCATAGCAAAGCTAGTTGATACTATATGCAGGGAATGTGTAATGGGAAATCATGTGAGGAATTCATTTAGGAGCAAGCATAATTCAATAGATAACAAGGTGGATCTGATTCATACAGACCTATGTGGACCAACTCAAACAAGATCATACTATGGTGAAAGGTATTTCATTTTGTTTGTAGATGATTATTCTAGAATGATGTGGGTTGCGTTCTTGAAAGATAAGTCAAAAGCATTTGAGAAGTTCAAAACATTCAAAGCTAAGGTTGAGAATGAATCTGGACTAAAGATAAAATGTCTAAGGTTGGATAGAGGAGGAGAATTCACCTCTGAAAGATTCTATGAGTACTGTGAAGAACATGGCATAAAGAGACAGTTAAGTGCACCTAGAACCCCGAAAAAAAATGGGATTGTAGAGAGAAGGAACGGGATTATCCTTGATACAGCGTGCACCATCATGATTGAAGGAAAAGTTGCACACACCTATTGGAGAGATGTGGTCAATACAGCAGTCTATACAATCAATAGAATACAACTAAGGCCTGGCGTAGACAAGACACCTTATGAGCTATGGTTTGGTAATGTTCCCACAATGAAATACTTTAGAATATTTGGAAGTAAGTGCTAAATCAAGAGGGATGAAGTAGTAGACAAGTTTGATGTAAGAAGTGAAGGTATTTTTCTTGGTTACTCTACTAAAAGTAAAGCCTATAGATGTTTTAACTTAAGATTGAATAAAATCATTGAAAGTGCTCATGTTAAGATTGATGAAAAGTTTATGGTTCAAGAAAGATATCATGATTACTAACCTATGATTGAAGAAGAACCTAGACCTTTCACTAGTGAGACAGTTGTTGAAGAGATGTTTGATAGTATAGATTTATTGGTCAATGACCCTAAAAAAAGTGAAGAAGAAACTCAGAAGGAAGATAATTCAGTATCACCTAAAGTTCCAAAGTATACATCTAGATATCGCTCTAAGGATGACATCATTAGAGATCAGGGTGGAAAAGTCACAACAAGATCAAAAGCAAAGAATTCAACTAGTAATGAAGTGGTATGTTTACTATCTCAGATTGAACCTTTAAGTGTTGAAGATGCATGTAATGATTCTAATTGGCATGATGCTATGAAAGAAGAACTAGATCAAATTATCAAGAATGATACTTGGGAACTGGTCCCAAGACTCAGTGACAAGAATGTCATTGGAACAAAGTGGATATTCAAAAACAAGATGAATGAAGATGGCACAGTAGTAAGGAATAAAGTAAGGTTAGTATGTAAGGGATATGCGTAAAGGGAAGGGATTGATTATTCAGACACATTTGCACCTGTGAGTATATTAGAAGCTATTAATTTGTTACTAGCTTATGCAATAGTAAAAAAATTCAAAGCCTATCAGATGGATGTCAAGTCAACATTCTTGAATGGGGAGCTAAAAGAAGAAGTATACATTGAGCAGCCAAAAGGATTCACCCTATCAGAGAAACATGATATGGTATGTAGATTAAAAAATCCCTCTATGGATTTAAGCAAGCCCCTAGAGCATGGTATGAGAGACTTGATGGATATCTAACTAGAATTGCATTCAAGAAAGGAGCAGCATATTGTAATCTATTCATAAGAGATATATCTAAAGGTCTACTACTTGTAGCTATATTTGTTGATGACATTATCTTTGGAGGTAATGAAAATCTTAGTGCTGAATTTTCTAAGGAGATGCAGAGTGAATTTGAGATGAGCATGATTGGACCTATCAAATACTTTTTGGGATTAAATGTGCAGCAGATAGAGAAAGGTATTTTCATTCATCAGTCCAAGTATGTGAAAGAGATATTAAAGAAATTCAAGATGAATGATTGCAAACCAGTAGGTGTAATCATCCAAAAATGGTCATCTAGACTATTAGCCCCTTTCTAGCATTATTTGCTAAAATCATCAATTGCTTATTCTTGATCAAATCCTAATTCTATCATTTATTCGATTATTTTCTATGGGCTAATCATCTTATCCTAACTTTTTATTTAATTAAAAGGAATTCCCTCCCCTTTTATTAAATAAAAAGCCCCCCACTTTTCCTCTTATCCTAAGTTGCACAAATAAAGCATTATTCTTATTTTATAAAAAGGGAAAAAGCACTTTTTGTCTCATATGGACACAAAAGTCAACTCTTATTTTCTCATTGGAGGATACTTGTGCACATGGATTGCTCCTCTTTGATGCTCCATTATTGATTAAATTTTTTGCCTCTTAATCTCCATGGTCCATTCCTTCTCATTTCTTATAAAAGGAGAGCTCTCTTCTTCATTCTAGATCCCCAACTTTTTATGCTAATGTTATGTTGCAGGTTTTCTAGGTCACTTTGGAGCTTTTGAAGATTTGGAGCATTCTTGGAGATCTTATTGCATTTAGCCCTCATTCCTTGCATTCTTAGCTTAGATTCATGTTTATGCTTTCTTAGCTTAGTTTCCTTTATGCTATAGATTAACCCACATAGCTTAACTAGGAAGGCTTTGTAATACTTGCATCTTTCCTTTCATAATTTAGCTTATTCTTTCATTTCCATAGCTTAGCTTGCATTCTCATTTTCTAGCTTAGTTTCATTTGCATTCTTAGCATAGCTTGCATTTCATCTCCATTTTGATTCTTGGGGATATTGGCATTCTTTCCCTTGTCTTCATTTGAATCTCCCATTGCATGGTTTATTAGCAAGGTTATTGGCTTAATAGCTCTAGCTGAGAGCATTCTTAAACACCCTTGCACTCCATGCCTAGGGAGCTATGGATCAATTTTTGAGACCTCATTCTTGAGTATTCTTGATTGTAATGATTCATAGAAGTGCACTATTTTGTGTGTACATTTTTGGTGCCCACCGTGGGGCAAAACATTAGCGTTTTGTCCTTTATTTTCTGCATTTTCGTCAAAATTTTCATCATTTTTTAGCTTAATTTCAGTCTCTAATTTTTCTGTCTCAAAGTGTCATGTGACATTTTACCAGTGTCACGCGACAGTTTATTGTATAGCAGCGCGACACTTTACTAGTTAAAAGTGTCACACTATTTGGCAGATAGTGTCGCATTGTTTTATCTATTATGTTGCCTGCAGGTCAGCGAACTATCGCCCGAAGATAAACTGTCACCCCCATATACAGAGAAGTGTCACACGACATTTCTAGTGACTGTACTATCACTTGTACCTAGCAATGAGCTTGTTTTTAGCCTTTTTTGTTATCTTGCAAGTTTTGGGTTCTCTACTATCTTTTTGAAATTTTTTGAAAATTTTGGCATTTTCAAATCCGTGCCACTCACTCTAGAAAATGGGCACCCATTTTTTTAAAAATTTTCACAAACGGTATCAAAAGTTTAACTGTGATATATCATTGGAAAGGTTTTTTCGAGCCTAATCCAACCATGCTAGTTTCATTCTCAGATTTTACCATTTGATTAGCTATTTTACTTGCAGATTATCTAATTTTTGATGTGCTAACCATTGTGGAGCTAACAAGTTGTGCTTGTAGGTGCTCTCATTGCTTGAAATTTGCTTAAAAGAACACATGTCAAAGAGGACTACTAATGGTTTTTGCAGGGCTGCCCTAAGCATAAAAACCAAATCAAGTGCTTGTTTAATTGCTTTCTTTATTGAGTGTGGCATATACTAGTTGTTTCTTTTAGTAGGCACATAATATCTTGTGGAAGAAATTTTGAGGTGGTAGGAGAAGTATGCTCTTCACCCTTGTGGTGAACCAGAAAATCTTGACCCATCTTAGGATTTCGGAAATAAGAGGGTAATTGAACTCTTTGCTTGGTGTGTTTGGGAGAAAGCTTTGGGATAAGGGAGTATGCTCTTCACCCTTGTGGTGAAACAAAATCCTTAAATCTCATAAGTTGATCCATTCTTTGTTTAGATCTTTAGAATCCTTTAGCAGGCCTTCTCTTGAGCAATCAAGAGGAACGACCCAAGTGGGGACAAGCTTATTGCCGGCTATTCCAACACACTATAATCTCAAGGCTATCAAGGACACAAAACCTTGGTAGATGTAGTGCTTGTCTTTGCTTGATGTGAGTACTTGTGGGATTGTGACCATGAGGAAAGTATTGAGCAAGAATGCTTAAGGTACTCTTGAGGCTGCAAGGTTCGTTACTTGCCGCAAGGTAAGGAGTCCCTTTGGGGAGCAAGAGGGGTACTACAAATGAAAGCCCTTACTAAGAACCATAGATAGAGGCCACCCTATTTTTCCACTTAGCTTCTTGGTGCAAGGATTGATCCAAGTGGAATAACCTAGATCATCCCAAGATTACTCACCATATGTGCTCCTTTGGTTGTGTCTTTGGCACTTCTTTGACAAAGCCAATATCTATTGTGGGTAACCACTTTGTGTGAGGCAATGGAGCATCAAGCTATGGGCCAAGTTGTTAAGTATTGAGCCATTGTCTTTTTAGGCTAAAAAGTGCTTGAACTGTTCTCATTGTGATCTACCTGTGTAAACATTCTCAAACATCAAACATCACGGTAGCATTCATAAGATTTTATTGCTTTGATATCACAAGTTCTTGTCTTGGCAAGGTTGTTTTTTCCCTTGTTTCAAGTGTTTTATGACATGTTTGATCACCTACTATCTGCAAACCTGTCAATTTACTGCTATCACTATGATTGAGATCGAAAGAATCAACCTTCAAATCAAAATTTTGAACAAACAGGCCTTAAAACTGAGTCTTTCATGTTCACTGGCCAAAGAGTCACGCAACACTGAATAGTTGTCGCACCCTGTTTTGAGAAATATCGTGTGACAGTTCATCCCTACACAACTATTGCCCCGCTTGCCTGGAAAGTGTCACCCAGCCTTACTAAAAAATTTTGTTTGGCTTAAGGTGAAGTGTCGCCTCACTATAAACTATCACCTTGTCTACCTGGAAAGTGTCACCTAGAATGTTTTTGTTGTCTTGTCACTGTTGCAGTCTAGAGTTGCTAAAATTGAGTTTTAACCAATCATAGAGTGTCTTTTCCTGCTCTTATCTGAAGCTGGACTATTATCTACATGCTTAGATTTGTTCTAGACTAAAAAAAATGAGCTAAAACTATTGGGTTTTGAGCCTAACAAAGGCTACTCTCGATCACTTGTCACATTACGATTACCTCTCTAGCTACTTGCTAATCAAGCTTCTTGCTCATCTCTCAGCTTAAGTCAATTGATTGTTGTAAGTTCTTGAGCACTTTTGACGAGCCATCTCTATTGTTCCACTTTGACAAGTGATCTTTATTATCTTTGCTTATCTCAATATCTGAGAAACTTTGTCTCATTCTATTAGTCAAACAATAATTCTTTTTCATGCCGATTACAACTCAGTATCAATTTGAGCAGGAGAATCATCCTCTGTTCAACTACACTCAGTTACCTTCTCCAACTAGACACTCACAAGCACCTGCTCACAATGACAGTTCTAGTTCTGACCAATCTAAGGATTCTAAGGCTACCCCATGGTACAAAGGAGGCTTCCTCTTTTCTGCATTTAAGTCCCCCAAAAACATAGACACTATCTCACTTACCATGAATGAACAAGAGAGATATCATCGTATGCAAGACCACTTTGAGCAAAGAGATAAACAAGCACTCTTGGATAGAGAGTATAGTAAAAGCTTAATGGAAGCTACTAGGTGCATGACTTCAAGAGGGATGTCTCATGAGCAACTTGAGACTAGTGGTTATGAGCATAGACCACTTTTTGATGCTAATGGAAACAATGGTAACAACACACCACCAAGGTCTCCTCCGAGATGAACTTTTGATGTACCCTCTTCACCTCCTAGACCACCTCCCTCTCATCATGAGGAAGAGGTTGTTGATGAGATTTCTAGTGAGGATCTTATTGCATTTGAACAAGATGAGGACTCCCAATGAAAGATGCTTAAGCTTTTAGAGCACAATGGAGACCAATATTTCCAATATATGACTTCTAGAGGATACAAGCTTCCTCTCGGCTATGATGTCAGACAAATTGTCCAACAAAGAGTACCAACTAAATTGGAAGTCCTTCAGGAAGAATTATGTTAGACAAATCAACGCCTTACCCAAATGGCAATCGAAAGAGAGCCTCCAAAGGTCTCTTTTGTAGAATCAATTTGTGCTTTTCCTTTTGATAAAAGTCTATACATGGTCCCATTTCCTAGGGATATTGAGGTTCCTAAGTATGATAAGTATGATGGAAATGGTGATCCCCATGACCATGTGCATCACTTTTACGCTCTTAGCATGGACTTTCTTCATGAAGACACATTTTTGCTATGATTATTCCCTCAAAGCTTAAGAGGACAAGCTTTAGAATGGTTTGCAAAGTTGACACATCCTTTGAAGACTTTTGATGAGTTGGCTATGCGCTTCACACAACACTATTCATACAATATCCAATAGCCTATCACCATGATAGATCTTGGTGCTTTGAGACAAAACCAAGGAGAGTTATTTGATACTTGCAATATTGGAGGTCATTATATTCTCAATATCCTCGTCAGCTAGATGAAAGAGAAAAGATTGACATTTTTGTCAACACTCTAGTGCCTGATCTGTATTATGATATAAGGAAACAAATGTTCTCCTCTTTCAATGACATGGTTGAAAGTGCATATCAAATTGAGGATGTGGCCATTAGGAAGGGGGATATTGTTATTAATAAAGATACTAGAAATAATGGTAAAGACAAGAACAAACCTTGGAATAGAAATAAGTATGTTGTCAATGATGGGGTTGTAGATGCCCCTAAAGCTAAAGAGCCTACTTTCAACCTTTCTAATGCCATCTACACAGAAAAACTACAAGAAGTTGCCAACACTCAAAATGCTCCTAAGCCTCAGAATGCAAATAAGCCAAAGAAGCAATTTCGACGATGGGTCTATACCCTATTGGCTGAACCATATGATGTGATTCTTAAGACTTTGGTTGAAAATAATTATCTTACGCTTCCTAAGAAAACTCATCCCTATGATTCACCAGTTAAGCCTAATTGGTGGAGAGAGGATCATTACTACCACTATCATAGAAACAAGGGACACAAGACTGACAATTATTTCACACTTAAAGATGCTATACAAGATCTCATTGAGGGAGGCACAATTCTCATAGATGGCTTAATTAAAAATTTTGATCACACAGCTTTCAAAGATCCTCTACCTAATTATAACAAAGGTGAAACCTCCCAAGCAATCATGATGCTAAGATCAACTATACATATACTTCTGATTCGCCTGTGATCAACATGGTGGAGCCCGTTGAGAGTGTTCTTATGATGAGACCTCAAGATGATAATAAAACCAATCATGGTATGCCAAAGTTGGTCTTGCAAACATGTGGTAGTTCATCTTCCCGAAGTGAGGCACTGAATGTTGTTACTAGGGGGCAAGCTAAACTGGTCCTTAAAACTGCACCTGATCCTAAACAAGCCTCATCTTCCAAACCAGTAGTTCCTTCAGCTCTATCTAGCTATGATCTTGTCCATCAGTTGCAATGGACACCTGCACAGATATCTATTTTTGAGTTGCTTGAGCTATCCCTTTTGCACAAGGAGATCCTTGAAAAGGCTTTGCATACAGCTAATGTCCCTAATGACATTGACCCAGATAGGTTCCAGGCTATGGTTAACCACATCTCATCACCTCATTATCTCTCCTTCTCTAAAGTATATGACACATCTCTTAACCACCCTCACAACCTTCCCTTACACATTGAAGTTATGGTCTACCACACCCGAGTTCATCGAGTCCTAATAGACAATGGTGTAAGGTTAAACATTGTTTCTTTCAATGTCATACAACAACTAGGTTTGTCATAATTTGTTGTTGATCCTAAGCGAAAAATCACTATAAAAGCATATGATGAAGTTGAAAGATCTTCCAAAGGTCTTGTCATGCTACCTGTTCGAGTGGGCCCTATCACAAAAGATACCATGTTCCAAGTTTTGGACATCCCACTTGCTTATAACATTCTTTTGGGTCATCCTTGGATCCATGACATGCAAGTTGTGCCTTCTACATACCATCAGTGTGTCAAATTCCCACATAACGGAGCTGAAATTGTCATTCCAAGGGATCATTCTATTGCTATTAATGCTCTTGTTGTTGCTGAAATGTTTGTTCCTCATAACAAACCTTCTAATGATCCTACTACGTTCTTGGTTGTTGTTGAGAAAACATTTAAGATGATGAGCCTGGGTATGGGTGAGTACACGTCTAGAGGCAAAAAGAGAAGAACAAGTTGTTACAGAATGGATCTATAGAGATGAAGAACATAGTACCACTATTGCTACTCCTATTTCTCCTAAGCGCTATGGTAAAGGCTATAAATTTTTGTAGCAAATGGGCTATCAAGGTCACGGACCTATAAATGATAATGGGCACACCCTAGTCGAGCCTTTGAGTCATACTAATGGCTGACCCTGTAAGATTACAACAGGTCTAGGATATGTTGCCAATGATGACCTCCCTACATGTTCTAGAAATGCTCCCATGATTAGTGATTCAGATACAAATACAGATGAGTCACCACTACACACTATGGCTCAAATAAGAGATGATCTTCCATCTACTTCACTCCTTTGGGGAGAAGAATGCATACCTACCCATGATTTAGCTAAAGCTTCTATGTCTAGCAATAATGAATTTGATCCCCGAGCTAGACAATTAAAAAATATTTTGTGGTTAATGAAATGAGGAGATCTCACACATCCTAACACTCAAGCCTCTACTTCTAAAGGTCCTAAACCTTCTTGGTGCAAGCATCCCAGTAGAAGTGTAACAACAAATTCAAATGAATATGAATGGGATAATCTCTCCAATGGATCTTCCATAGTGGATATGGAAGTGGATGTGGTTCATACTTATGGTGACCAACCCGACGTAGTTGATGAGTCTCACGTAGGGTTTGATGAGTTTAATCCACGTATTGCTTTAGTGGACCACGCTAGTACTTCTATGACAAGTCTAGATCTTAACACTTTCAGAGCTTACACTATAGGTTTGACCTCTCTTGTCACCATAGATAACATCCCTCACATAAATTCTATTGAACTAGTCACTTCATTTCATCTCACAAAATTAGATCTCATAGCTTGGTCCACCCAGGATCAACATGTTGTTGAACCTGTTACTTCTTTCATCAGCGAACCAGCAACAAAAAGGACTGAATCAGAAATCAAGTATCTCAATCATCAAATCAAAAGAAAAGAGCAATGGTCAGATGGTGAAAACCACATTGTGGCAGTATCTGAACCTCAAAAAAGTAAAAATAAAGACCTGCTCAAAAATGATGATTCTCAAATAAAAGCTGACAAGTTGATTCTCTATAAAAAAAATGGTAAAATTTTTCAAGAATTATTTCACATCTGTCATATTTCAACACATTCCTAGAGCTCCACTCAAAGCTTCTAATGCCTTGGTTACTTTGGCATCCATTTTACAATTGAAAAAGCATAAATCCCGCTTCAAGTTCCTAGTGGAAGAATTACGCTATCCTGCCCACAATTCCTACAATGCCACCATCTTTTCCTATCTCCAAGATCATGTTATTCCTAAAAGTCTAACATGCAATATGAAGTGCCATCCCATCCATCATGCCTCACACTTTACCCTCATCTCTAATGACTTGTATAAGAAGGGTCTAGACAGAACTCTCCTTAAGTGTCTTGAAATAGATAAGTCAGACAAAGTGCTAGCTGAAGTCCATGATAGTATATGTGGATCACACTTTAACGACCTTGCGTTAGCTTAGAAATTGCTTAGGGATGGATACTATTGGTTAGGACCTTATATTATCACAATAGCATTTGGGTCTGAGGCCTCTAGCTATCTACGCCAGAGGGAGAAGAGCTTACTGGGCCTACCAATTCTCTACATCAAAAGAAGTACTATGTCTGACGTTCTTGAGCTCTTTGTATATATTCTTATTGATCCTGAAAAAATTCCAAAAAAAATTCATATATGATGCTGAAAAAATCCTTAAAAGCATAAAATGTACTGAAAAAATGAGCATCCTAGTGAAAACCTAGCAATAGGCGCTTTGATGTCTCACCAAAAAAATCAAAAAATTCAAAAAATTCAAAAAAATAGAAAAAGTGCCTGGGTGAAAACCTGGAAACAGGCGCCTTGGTAGCAAAAATAGAAAAAAATTATAAAAAGTCCTGAAAAAATTCTTCCAAGTGGTGAAAACCTGGAAACAGGTGCTGCTTGAGACCTTTGCACCTATGTCTATCAGTCTTGCATGGCGCTCCTTCACTCCACTTCTCACTTTGCCTCTCCTAGCCTGGAATTGACTCTTGTCTTGGTCTAAGGGGCATACATTGTTCTAGCTTATCTTGGGTCTCTTTGTGCATTCGAGTTTCTTGGGCCACTTGGTTCCAATGGTGTTTTTCAACACCACCCCAATTGTGTTTTTCAACACTTTCCTAGCGTCGAGTGTTTCTCAACACTTATCAGATATCCTACCCACAGTCTCGAATGATGCAATATTTCTCACTAGCAGATGTGATACTCAAATTTTGACTCTATGACCTACACACATGCACTTAAACACTTGACTCACTGAGATTTCCTCAACTTTATTTCTTTTTGTGTTGTCTATGATGATTTCTTTGATGAGTGTTCTTTCCCTAAGAAGTTTTCGATCATGCATAGCTAGAAGATTGAGGGCATGAGGACATGTTTTATTTCTTTTTCTGCTTGTGGGTATATTTTTTTGGTCCTCACTATCATTAGCATTTATGCTTGTTCCACTTGACATTAGGATTTACAAGGTATTATCCTTGACTTTTTACGTGAGTGCATGCTTCTAGTCATCTTGACTTTCTTGTGTCTCGATGCGAGCATAATCTTGCTATACCAAACTTAGGAAACCTCACTACACTAGTCATCTTGACCTACATGTCTATGATGCCTAGGTGGGATTTCCACATTTCTATCTGATATAGATCATATTCAGATCCACATAGTTATACTAGTGTGTATTGTATGATCTTGCGATGCTACCAATAATGCTCGATGATGAATATTAGAGTCTAATAGCTTTGTGACCTTGCAAGTAAACCACTTTTCATAATAGCTTGCATTTTTAGGTTCACGATAGTTAGTTTTGCATCTTGCATATGGAGAGAGCTCTCCTTTCATCTTTTGTGGACTTGTCAGTCAACTGTGCTCACCTTTCGCTTCTTCCCGATCATGTCTTTCACTTCTTGTCTTTCATATCACATCATTTTCTCTCCCTTTCAGGATCAAAACTGAACTTCGAGTTCACCTTGATCATCTTTCTCCTTCTTCTACGTAGTTGGTTGACCCTTTTTGAGGCCTGATCCTTCAACCTTCATTGGGGCATCCTTTCCTTCTTCACCCCCATTTCTCTCACCCTTCTAGTCTTTCATTCACTTCATTCATTTCATCTCTCCTTTGCTCTTTGTTGGGGCATATCTTCACTGCTTGATGGTTATCCTATCATCTTTCATCTTCAATTATGATTTCTAGTGATTTGATCATATTTCTCTTGCTTTTGCATTCCCTCTACCTGATTTTGATTTCGATCCTGAGGGGGCAAACACATCATATCCTATCGGCTATTCTCCAGAGCATATGCTTGACCATTCCATTTGCTTTGATTGATCTATCTTTTCGCTTGACATGTTAGTTCTTGTCTCGAGCTCTGATACTCTCCATCTCTTTCCTAAGTGTTCAGTATTGTCACTACCAGGCTGACCATGTAGGATTTGCTATCTCTCTGCACTTCATTCTTTGGAGTCAGATCTCTATCTGCTTGCCTTCTTGGTTGATCTATTCTTTGATGTAATGTGTTCCCAAATCGATCACACATTAGTCAAAGAGGGGAAAATGTAATCATCCAAAAATGGTCATCTAGACTATTAGCCCCTTTCTAGCATTATTTGCTAAAATCATCAATTGCTTATTCTTGATCAAATCCTAATTCTATCATTTATTCGATTATTTTCTATGGGATAACCATCTTATCCTAAGTCTTTATTTAATTAAAAGGAATTCCTTCCCCTTTTATTAAATAAAAAGCCCCCCACTTTTCCTCTTATCCTAAGTTGCACAAATAAAGCATTATTCTTATTTTATAAAAAGGGAAAAAACACTTTTTGTCTCATATGGACACAAAAGTCAACTCTTATTTTCTCATTGGAGGATACTTGTGCACATGGATTGCTCCTCTTTGATGCTCCACTGTTGATTAAATCTTTTGCCTCTTAATCTCCATGGTCCATTCCTTCTCATTTCTTATAAAAGGAGAGCTCTCTTCTTCATTCTAGATCCCCAACTTTTTATGCTAATGTTATGTTGCAGGTTTTCTAGGTCACTTTGGAGCTTTTGAAGATTTGGAGCATTCTTGGAGATCTTATTGCATTTAGCCCTCATTCCTTGCATTCTTAGCTTAGATTCATGTTTATTCTTTCTTAGTTTAGTTTCCTTTATGCTATAGATTAACCCACATAGCTTAACTAGGAAGGCTTTGTAATACTTGCATCTTTCCTTTCATAATTTAGCTTGTTCTTTCATTTCCATAGCTTAGCTTGCATTCTCATTTTCTAGCTTAGTTGCATTTGCATTCTTAGCATAGCTTGCATTTCATCTCCATTTTGATTCTTGGGGATATTGGCATTCTTTCCCTTGTCTTCATTTGAATCTTCCATTGCGTGGTTTATTAGCAAGGTTATTGGCTTAATAGCTCTAGCTGAGAGCATTCTTAAACACCCTTGTACTCCATGCCTAGGGAGCTATGGATCAATTTTTGAGACCTCATTCTTGAGTATTCTTGATTGTAATGATTCATAGAAGTGCACTATTTTGTGTGTACATTTTTGGCACCCACCGTGGGGCAGAACATTAGTGTTTTGTCCTTTATTTTTTGCATTTTCATCAATTTTTTTGTCATTTTTTAGCTTAATTTCGGTCTCTAGTTTTTTTGTCTCAAAGTGTCATGCAACATTTTACCAGTGTCGCATGATAGTTTCTTGTATAGCAGCATGACACTTTACTAGTTAAAAGTGTCACACTATTTTATGTATTTTGTCACCTATAGGTCAGCGAATTGTCGCCCGGAGATAAACTGTCACCCCCGTATACAAAGAAGTGTCGCATGACATTTCTAGTGACTGTACTATCACCTATACCTAGCAGTGAGCTTATTTTTAGCCTTTTTTGTTATCTTGCAAGTTTTGGGTTCTCTTCTATCTTTTTGAAATTTTTTGAAAATTTTAGCGTTTTCAAATCCGTGCCACTCACTCTGGAAAATGGGCACCCATTTTTTTAGAAATTTTCACAAATGGTATCAAAAGTTTAAGTGTGATATATCATTGGAAAGGTCTTTCCGAGCCTAATCCAACCATGCTAGTTTCATTCTCAGATATTTATTTATCTTACTCAAACCAGACCAGATATTTTCAATGCAGTTGGCATAGTTAGAAGATTTGTAGCAGAGCCTAAAAAAAGTCACCTCATGGCAGTAAAAAGAATATTTAGATACCTACAAGGCACTATAAATTATGGTCTATGGTATCCTAATTCATAAAATGTTGAGGTTCATGTATATACTGATGTTGATTGGGCAGGATGTGTTGATGATAGAAAGAGTACATCAGGAGGAGCAGTGTTTCTTGGTGATAGACTTGTCACTTGGACAAGCAAGAAGCAAAATTGTATCTCTCAGTCAACAGTAGAAGTGGAGTATGTTGTAGCAGCCCTGAATTATTCCATAATTGTTTGGATCAAGAAAATGATAAAGGAATTTGGTATTCAAATTGATTATCCTATTGTTATTCATTATGATAACACTAGCACTATCAATATGTCAAAGAACCCTGTGATGCATGCAAAGACAAAACACATTGAGATCAAGTATCACTTCCTAAGAGAGAAAGTGGCAAAGAAAGAAAACAAGTTGGACTATGTGAGTACTAAAGATCAGTTAGCAGACATATTCACAAAGTCTTTACCAAAGGATACTTTTGAGTATCTCATGGAGAAGCTGGGAGTAATTCCCTTCCCTAATTCTGCTTAGAAGAAAGAAGGACAGAGCATCAGTCCTCAGGAACTGATGGATGGTTGAATACTCTACTTTAGGAGTATTACTAGTGCTTAAAAGAGTTGGCACCCTTTTCCATTGATTTCAAAGGGGGATTAATATATAGAGTCATGAAAAATAGAAGCAAAGAAGGAGTATTATACTAAGGGGGAGTAGCACTCAGTCATGGAAGCAGTTCAGTTGAGGAAATGGAGAATATTGAAGAATAGTGCAGCAGATGGAGGACTCATCCTTGGGGGAGTTTTGATGAGGAAATGGAGAATGTTATAAAATAATTTCTCATTTGGGTTGGTGGTGTTTTTCATTCCATATGTTGCCATCAATTCCAAAGGGGGAGATTGTTGGAGATTTGCCAGCAAGCCAATGTTGACTGTATGTTTGTCATTGGTGACAACATAAGGTAAGTAGCATTAGTTGAAGTCTTATGTAGTAAGCTTTGAGTATATGTATCATGAACATGTTTTCAGCATGATATCATGGACACAAAGGTTAACTGTTAGTACAGACAGTGATATAGCAACTTGTGTCAGCAGTGTTCCTTTCAGAGCTACAGGTAGTGTTCTGTGAATAATTGTCTATACAGTTATCATGGATCCTTGCACCTTTGGATATGTGATTAAGACATGTTAGTGGTGTTACATTCATGGATGTTGAGTCTAATGATCAGTATAAATGAATTTATGCAGTCATCATTCGCCAGTAGCAGTTTCCTGTGTTTATTCAGAAGAGCCGACAAAGAGTGTATTGGTTCTAGAGTTGTGCCTATCATTTCAGTATGCACCCTTGGATTATGGATTGGAGAAGAGTTAAGAATGTTTGGTTAAGATCGCATGATGTAATTCATCTTGAGGAGAAAGTTGTAGTTACTTTGGTAGAGCTGATAGTGTGTAGCATGCGTCTATAATTATTAATTTTGGACATGTCCCAGATTGTGTTGCGTGCTTAGTAGAGCTGAAAGAATTATTATTGGAGTATGTTATGGTTTCTCTAATATGATTTCAAGGTAGTTCTAATAGGCTGACTTGATTATATCATTTTGAGGAAAGATATTTATAGGTAGTCATTTGTGATTGCTAAGTGTGGTTCAGAGTTGATTGTGAAGAGTAGAGCAAAGTGTGTGAAGTTTTGATCCATCCACAGAAGGTCTATTTGACCAAGTAAAGTGTTTGTGCTATACATTGGAACTAATCCAGATAGTAGGTCAAAGCATAGTTCACCAAGATCTAGATATAGTGTGTATCTATTATTCAGAAGGTTGTAGCCTTCACCCCTTTAAGCAGTGTACTCTCGGGCAGTGCGTCTTCACCCCTAACAAGGTTAATTGTAAAAGACTCCTAATAGGGTCTGACCCTTGACCAGGTCACTGTACTAAATATATTGTAAAGCAACTCCTAACAGGGTTAAGGATCTTCTAACAAGGATCATAAAACACTAGTGCAGATTACTAGTGGGTGTCAATTCCCACCGAGGTTTGTACCTATTTGGGTTTTCCCGTAACCAAAATATTGGTGTTGTGTTCAAGTGTTCTTTCATTGTGTTTATGCTTTATGTTTAAGTATACTTAATTGGATAAATAATTGAAACTTGTAGATAACTGATTCACCCCCCCCCCCTCTCAATTATCTCTTGGGACTATTCCTAACACTAGTAACATCTCCATTCTCATTCAATTTGTTTCTGAATATCCATTTGGTTCCAATTACATTCTTGTCTTTCGGTCTTGGTACCAATGTCCATATTTTTTTTCCCTGTATCTACTCAATTTCTTCATTCATGGCCTTAATCCATTCATCATTTTTAAGTGCATCTCTAACAGTTTTAGGTTCAAATCCACAAACTAAGCATGTGTTGTTTCTCAACTTACTTTGTGTTATCATGCCATCTTTCTTATCTCCAATAATTTGATTTTGTGGATGATTTCTCCTTACGTATCTTGCAAGTACAAGTTCAGGTCTTTGATCTTCAATATGTTCTCCACTCGGTGCATGATCATGATCTTCATCGGTAACAGTTTGTTGATTCTTGATTTGTATAGACTGATGCTCAATAGCATTACCATGTTTCTTGGTAATGCCAGGTTTTTTCTCGAGTAGAGTTTCAAGTTCCTCAATGTAAACAAATCTACCATAGTCTTTCGGTTCCTTTTTTCTTTCTTCATCATTCTTCTCAACAAATTTATCAACTCTCACATTTGTGCTTTCAATCATTTTGTTAGTAGCCTTATTCAAATATTTGTAAGCTTTTCTCTTAGTAGAATATCCTAAGAATATTCCTTCATCACCTTTTGAATCAAATTTCCCATTTCTATCATCTTTTAGAATGTAACACCTACTTCCAAATATTTTGAAATAACTTACATTAGGTGTGTAAGCATACCATAATTCATAAGGTGTCTTGTTTGAATCTTTCTTTAGTTGAACTCAGTTCAATGTGTATACAGAAGTACTAATAGCTTCTCTCTAGTATATATGTGCCACATCTTTTTCAATCATTAGAGTTCTAGCACAATTCACAATAGATATATTTCTCCTTTCAGTAATCCCATTATAATGGGGTGTCCTCAGTGCAGAAACCTGTCTTTTAATTTCATGCTCATTACAAAAATTAGTGAACACATCATAAATAAATTCACCACCTCTTTTTGATCTCAAGCATGTTATTTCTTTACCACTTTATTTTTTCAATTTTTCTTTATACCATTTAAACATCTTAAAAGCTTTAGATTTTTCTTTCAATAACAATACAGTCATCATTCTAGAGAAGTCATCAATAAACAAGATAAAATGTTTATCTCCATAATAACTCTGAGTTCTCATAGGACCACACAGGTCAGTATGAACTAACTCCAAAATAGCATTAGATGAAAAAAATTTGCTCTTAAAACTAGATTTTGACATTTTTCCTATTTGACATTGTTTGCACATAACATGGTCAAGTTTAGATATGTTCAGTAATCCTCTAACTCTCCTTTTCTTACTGATCTTAACCATGTTGTCAAAATTCACATGACATAACTTCTTGTTCCATAACCACATATCTTCATTTTTAGCCAACAAACAAGAAGTTTCAACATTGTCAAGATAAAATAGATTACATTTAGATTGTTCATCGATACCTACCAACTTTCCAGTCTCATCATAGATTTTCACCTTTCTATTCTCAAATACAATGCAATGACCTGTGTTATTTAGTTGTGCTACACTCAACATATTATAATTAAGTCCTTTCACCCAATATGAATTCTCACATTTGATTTTATTGTTCAACAATATAGACCCTTTTCCTTTTACTAGACAAGCTATATCATTTCCCATTTTAAAAGATCTGCCATTATAATGTTCAAGGTCTTCAAATTTCTCTTCATCACTAGTCATATGGTGTGTACAGCCACTATCAATAATCCAAGTATCATTCTTGCTAACTTTAGAAATAAGTGTTGTTTCTACATACCTTTCTTCTTCTTCTTAATCTTCTTTCAAAGCTACAAATACCACCTCAATGTCTTCATTAGTGTCATCATCATCATCTTCGACAAGGTAACATGCCTTCTTTCATTTTTCTTTGTAGTCCTGATTACTTCTTATGTCATACTGTCAGTTGTCTCTGTGTTCTTGGTTATCTCTTCTATCAAACTTCCTTTCATTAGATATTGCATTGGTTTTCTCATCTTCTTTCCTGTTAGGACATCTAGTTGCAACATGGCCAATCTCTTTAAATTTAAAGCATACCAAAGGTAGTTTTCCTCTATATCTTCCTTTACCTTTTTGCAATCTTCTAGCCATTAATGCTTCAAGTTCATCAAGTTCAATCTCATCACTTTCACTATCACTCTCATTTTTTATCATATGTTTGTTGCTTGATTTACAAATTTTTAGAGATGACATAAATGCAAACTCAATAGTAGGAAAAACATTATTGTCAAAGTTATTCAACTCAAATGCAGTCAGTCTACCGATTAGACTATCAAGTGTAATATCATTACCAGGATCCGATCTCATCTCATGAATTGTAGAGACTCTAATAGCATAAGAAGGTAACAAGGTTTTGAGAATTTTACTTACAACGACATCTTCATCAATAATTCTATGTACTCCTTAGATAGCATTCACAACCTCCTTGACTTGCTTATTGTATAGAGATATGTTCTCTCCTTCTTTCATTCTCATGTCATCAAACTTTACTCTAAGACTTTCAGCTTTAACCCTTAGCACATTCACATCTCCTCCATGAATTAGTGTAAGCTTGAACCACATCTTTTTAGTAGTTGTACATGTCATAACATTTTAAAATTTGGTATCTGATAAGGAAGAAGAAAGCTCTATCATCATAGCATTGTGTTCTTGTCTTTCTCTCATCTGATCACAGTCAAAGGTCTAGAGGGTAAGATGAACTCATTTTCCAAGTAGTATGTTGCAGACTCACCTATCCCTGATAGATACAATTTCATTCTGCTTTTCCATGTCGAGAAGTTATCTATGTTCATCTTTGGGACCTCTCTCTCATGCATCTTGTGATCTTTAGATTAAGTCCTTTAAACTTTCCTTTCAAGCACTCAATGCTCTGATACCAATTGTTAGATAACTAGGAGGGGGTGTAAATCAGTTAAGTCCAATTATCCTAGAGTTCCAAATACTCCCAGATGTATATAAAAAAAACTTTTAAATCAATTAATCAACTCGGTAAAAAGTCAACTATGCCTTTCTCTTCATATATTGATAACCAATAAATTGAATATTATGTTTACCGATCAATCTAGTTATAGTAATGTGTAAAGTAAAATAACAATTCAACACATCCATACACACATAACACTTAGATTTTTAATGTGGAAACCATGTTAGGGGAAAAACCACCTAGGACCGGTAACCCAAAATAATTCACTCTTCTAAAGTGAGCTCAGTTAAGAGCCAACCCTGTTAAAGGTTACAAACACACTGTGAGGTATGACCTGGTTAGAGGATTTATCAATAATAGTTCTCCCTTGACCAAACATTCACTGTGGGGTCAATAAGAAAACAATCAACATTCATTGAATGTCATATTGAAATATAAAGACTATTTAAGTCCCACTCAATTAAGAGATTTATCTGTAGCAATGGTTAAAATGATACAGTAATGATCTAATTCAAATACAACTTGGTATGCATATTTTTAGATCTATGCTAATCTCAAAATTACCTTTGATCAATAATCAATTCAATCTTGTTATTTCCTCCAACTCTATTCTGATCGGTAATTGCTTTCTCTATCACTCAGTGTTGTCTACAAAATTTCTCAGTTCTGTCTTCAACCAATTTGATCATCTTTGCATGAATTCAATCTTTTCACATGAATGCTCCTGCAGAAGACTCAATAATGAATCTCTTGTCTCTTTATATAGACATCATAAATCATTTTATTTCCATCCATAGATTTTGCCTGTTAATCTTCACTATTATTTTTGCCACTTTAACCTTCCTCGGTAGTTGTGTCAATAAAATGTTTCATTCTCCTTCATCCGATCAACCTTGAATTTTGTCAGTCATTTGATCATCATAACAAACATTATATTTTACCTCATAATCATAAACAATTTTCTATCTCATCATCTTTAGTTGACAGTCATAAGTTCCATTTATTTCTTTCACTCGGTCAATACCATAATGCGTCGGTGATAAATTTCTCGGTGTATACGGAATTCTTCATTTACCAACCACATAACTTGTTCATTATTGATCTTCAATCCACAATAGATTCATGTAATACAATAAAATCACTAACATAATGCCATAGTCTCATCAATAAGTTACTCAATGAATACCATATCCATAACTTTCTCATCCATCTCATCTTCATGTAGATATCTCATTCCTTCATCAGTATTTTCTTCTTAAGATGTTTGTAACCATCATGATAAGTACAATTAAAACTAGTCTAAATACACATTAGTAGCTCAGTGATCATCAATCATTGTCTTTCAAATATCCAATCCATTATCACACTCTCCCTCAAGATATTCAATCAATTGTAGTTTATCATCATGTAGCTAGACTTTGATACATTTTAAAATAAGAATTGATGGCATAGATGTATTCCTCCTCAACCACAATTTCAACAAGTGGAATTTTTTTATGGATACATTTCCCTACCCAATAAGATTGATGGGCTTTCCTTGACTTAAATCCACATCAAGCTTATAAGACTACAATGTCTTCCAATTTTTTGTATCTTATATGGATTGACATAAATATCCTATTTGATATATCACCTCCTATTCCCGCTATCCTAGAACACTTGTTTTCTTCTATTCATGAAATGTACCAATATCACTAAAACCATTAAACTCATTATGGACATGGTAAGTCCTACATATACATACATACATATGTATTTAATTATTCATTCATTGATTGATATACACAACTTTATATACATGATGTACAAATCATATTTATCTGCTACTAGCCCAACACTTGTATTCATATTAGAAAGTGAAGAAAAAGAGTTTTCCATCTTACAAAAACCTCCTACAAGTCTTTATTCTAAAGAAAAGGGTGATGTTGGATCTTAACGCCACTATTTCTTCATGAATCATTTGGTCACCTCCTAACTTTCAACTTTATGCCTAGTTCTTTGCCTCTAGACTTTGTCATTTATTTTCTTCTTTAAAACTAGTTTCAATTGGGAGAAAGCTTATTTTGTTTATTTTGTGTTCCCCCATTTTGTCCTTTTTGGGTCCATTTTCTATAAGACACCTCCCTTTTAGATTGCATTACTCTTTCATTTAGTCATTTGAATTCTAATAAAATAGGTGACATGTTTTTCTTTCCCATAGGAATCATCTTCACTAGCCCCTCATATTCTTTTTGTTTTCATTGGTAGTTAGAATAATTTTTCATGTTCTATTCCTCTCTTTTCCCTTCATTATTCTCTCATGATTCATTACTGTTACTATTTGGGCCTCATAAGATGTCTAATTTATAAACTTTGTCTTGTGCTTGTGTATGTTTCGTTTAGCATTCTTATCTTTTCTTTGTCATCTCTCGCTCCTTGTTTTGGTTTTATTATTTATAGTACATATTTGATTGTAATATAACCTTTATTAGGTAATTTATAATTGACATAAATATATTCTAGAATCTCGCATTAATACTAGATCTTTGTATCCTTCATTTTATTACAATAGTTTTCCAATATTTTTTATGTGCTACATTTGAACATTTTGCTCACCTTTTGTTAGAGTTTCACCGAGAAGATCAGTCACATGGTAAATTTAGTATCTCTCTTAACCATGGACATGATAAGTTTATCTCTCTTTCATTTCCTTAAAATTATTTTATCCAAAATTTTCTAAACTATTTTTGTGATCATATCCTTCTCCAATTTGCATGTTGATTGGGTTACTATGATAGCATGTTTCCACAAGTGAAGGTATTGTAATCACCTAAAAATAGACAAAGACAATTTAACGATAATTCAAAGAAAATGAAGTCAATTCAAAGCCAATCAAGGACATAATTGAATCAATTGAATCACAATGCATAATTAGCCAATCAAAATGAAAATCGAATTCTAAATCAAGACCAATCAAAATTGAGAGCATTTTAATCAAGTGCAATCAAATCAAAATACAATTAATTTAATTAATTGTATAGTCTTGGATTAAATTAATTCAACCCATTCAAGGGGTGCATGGATAAAGAAAATCAATTAAATCAATTAATTAAAATCAATTGCTCTCAACAAACCAAAAGGAGAGGAAAATCAATCAGCCGATGAGATTAAAAGAAAGACACTCACATGGATCAAGCCCAATTGAATCTCAATCACTCAAAGTGAGAGAGAATCTCAACCATTCATCTTGTCTACTTGTCCCAAGCTTTGAGGACACAAACTTTGCTTTGTCTTCAAAGGGTGGAACCAAAGACTTAACCCCAACTCAACCATGATCAAATGCAACCACACCCCCTCACATTGGGAAAATCTATAAAAAGAAGGCTAAAATCCTTCATAATTCATCAACCACCTATCTGAGAATTGCATCAAACCTCTTGCAATTTGAATTTAGAAAGCATTTTGAGAGCAATTTTAGCATTTCATATTGATAATTGTTAGCATTTGCATTGTTTTATCATTGTCATTCTCATATTAGAACTGTCATTAGTGAGCTTACTGAGAGCTTCATTATTCATTCTAATTAGAGAGCCATAGGATGCTCAATTAGTCTTTGATATTGTGAAATATTTTCTCAATTGTGGTTTAGTTCTTATTTCATTTATTTGTCATTGATTAACCCTAATTCTATGAAGATACATTTATTTGTATACAAAATGGCACCCAGCATGGGGCAATAAGCCTCAATTTATCAATCTTATCATTTAGATCAATTTTTGTATGCTTGCATTTGCTATTTTCCATGGAATTTTTGTAGGAAACAAGTGAAGTGTCACCTAAAAAACATTCAGTCACACCTGTAACAGATTTAATGATGCCTGCAAACTCTGTATCGACACCTATTCACTGAATACTCACGCCTGGTGATACATTCTGATGTTGTCTTAAACATTCTCTTATCACCTCGGAGAAAAGAATTCATGCCTCTATAGTAAAGTGTGTTAGCCTTTGCACAAAATAGTCATGTGTATGAGCCAAGAAGTGTTGTGCATCAACAATCTGTTATCACCTGTTGTAAAGCTTTGCTACGCAATTGGTTAAATCACTCACGCTTGTGAACTTTTATGTTACACTTTGCATTAATTCATTCTCACTTTGAGTTAATTCGTTGTCACCTTGACTATTTTTAATTATGCTTTGAAGTAATTTTCTTATGCCTGTTAAGTTTTCGATGTCGCCTGGTGAAAGGTTTAGTGTCGCCTAAGAACAGTTAATTCACGCTTAAGAGAAATTTACTGTCACTTATTTGCTGGACAATGTCACCTAAAGAATGTTGTCTTAATTTGTCAGTAGATTGATAAATTTGGATTTCTAATTCTCTATTTCTATGTTTTGACAGGAAATGCCCAGACATCCGAAGGTACAGAAGCTAGAATCTAGATACAATCAAGAGGAAAAGATAATTGTAAAAAGGATTAAGAAGGAGAATCAAGCACATCTCAAAGCTGTCCTTGAGAAAACACAAGATGAAGATAGTCAGGTATATGAGAAATACCTTGATATAGTTGATGCTTATAAAAGAAAATTTGTGTCTCTTAATTGGATCTTTAGTCCTTAAGTTGTTATTGAAGATTTACAATTAGAAGTGATCAAAGTTCTTTACATAAATCTTTGTTTTTTCAATTCTATTATGGTTTCCCCTCACTTTTTTTGGTGGTGTTGACTAACTTGATGGAGTTTAAGCACATTGGATGGAGCTATGCCTAAGGTGAGTTGAAAAATTGCAAAAAAAAATATTCTCAAAAATGCCCCTAGCTTTATGCTAGCTACGAACAAGGTATTCATCTATTCAAGCTTACATTTTCTTAGATTGTGGAATTTCATTTGATATAAGTTGTGGATAAAGTAGGAAATGAATTTCACACTTCAATTATAAGAATCCCCTTGTCAAGGGATTGAAAAAGAAAAAATGTGTATTTGATTGTGTGGAACAAAGGAAGACAATAGGGATATGCTCTTCACTCTTTGAGTGGATCAAACTCCCAAACTTGTCCAACTAAGTTCATTTCTTTCTTTACATGCACATGCTATAAATCTAGTGGGCTCACCTCCCAAATTTGCCTTAGCAAGGCTAGTGAGAGGGATAGCCCAAAGTGGGATACACTTGCTTTCACCGTGAGAATCCAACCCACTATAAAATGAAATGCATGTATCCTTAGTGGGGTTCATGAGAAATGGATCTTAATTTCTCAAACTTCCTCTAGTAGTCCTCACGGATTGCACAAAATCATACCTTGGTGTGTGTGGGAAGCCCCTTAACATACTTGGGGGATGAGAGATTGAAATCTATTTGAATGGAATACTTACTAAAACCTTGATAAAGTTGCAAAGACCACCTTTTAGAGCCATGTTTACGAACCAAATTGTGCTAAGGTAGGTGCTTGAAGTGCTTTCTTGTGAGAAACCCGTGACAACGTTCTATACATCAAACATTTGTGTTTAAAAGGGTAAAAGAGACAATTGAATGTGTGGTTGTTGTGTTTGAAAGACATAAGCAAGTGAGAGATATCCATTTAAAATCATCTTATCTTTTAAATCTCTTCAATAATAAAATCAACAACTCTAAATATCAAGGATCATTCCAAAAATGAACCATTGTTGGATGCCAGTTTCCACGCGATCCCAAGCATATAGAGTATCCTTACAAGGTGATAGCATTCTTGTGGAAAGAAAAGAAGATGAAATTGAGTACCAAAGTGTATTCCAAGGTCACAACCAAGAGGACCTTTTTCCAAAACTATTTGAACAAAAGCTTGACGACTTGGATAGGAATTCAGCATCCCATAATTTTCAACAAGGAAATATCAATAATGCCAACCAAGATCCAATGGATACGCTTGAAAAAAGAGTTGACAAGGCTGCCCAAGATCTAAACTTCTTAGAAGTTATGGAGAAATTAATAGATAGGGATAGGGAGAACTTTTTCCTAAACCTAGCACACAAGGGAGTAAAGCTTCCTCATGACTTTGATATAGACCAGCTTAAGCAAAACCAGTAGCCAGAGGATCCAATGAATGCTATGACTAAGAAAATCAAGGCCTTCCAAGAGAAAATAGATACCCTAAAGAAGGCGGCTAAACCTAAAGCCTTCTCAATTGAAGCTTTGTGTCCTTTTCCATTTGACAAAAGCCTAGTTATGGTGTCATTTCCCTTCAACACCATTTTTCCTAAATATGATAAATACATGGGTAAAATAGACCCACAGGATCACTTAAGGGAATTTTTTTCCCTAAGTATAGAGTTCATGCATAATGATATGTACCTAATGAGACTCTTTCCTAGAAGCTTAGGAGGACCCGCAATGGAGTGGTTTTCAAAACTACCCCAAGGAATCAAGACTTTTGAGGAGTTGGCCTCAAAGTTTATAACCCATTACTCTTACAACATTGAGCATGAGATCATGATGCTCAAGTTATGTGATACCAAGCAAAAATATGGAGAGTCCTTCTTAGGATTCTTACAAAGGTGGAGGACCGTTTTCGCAAGGTATCCATGAACTATCCCTGAGAAAGAGAAGATGGAGATTTTCACCAATAACTTGACCACGAAAATGAACTATCGATTACAACTTTAATGTCCTCCAACATTTGACAAACTTATTGAAAATGGAGTTAAGATTGAAGATATTTTGGTCAAAAGAGGGGAGATTAAGTTATTTAAAGACAATAAATCTAACAACAACAACAACAACAGCAATAACAATAATTATGTTCCCAAATATTTCAATCAAGGGTCCAACAATCACAATGATAAATCGAAATCATGGAATAAAAGTAACAATAAAAATCTTGTGAATGATGGGTTTTTGGAGTCACACAACTTGAAGTCTACCCCTTTTATTCTACCATATGGAGCGAATTCTTCAAACAAGGTCAACCAAGCAAATAAAGCCCCATATAATTCCAATAATTATAACAGCAATAATTCAAATACTTCCAACAATAAGACTTGGGATAAATCAAAATCAAACTCCAGTTATAATAAAACAAAATTCACTCCCTTGGGAGAACATTTGGAGAATGTACTAAAAACTTTGTTGGCTAATCAAGTTATCACACTACCAGATATATCAAATTATGAACCCGAAGTCAAACCTCATTGGTGGGACACATCTCATCATTGTGAATACCATCGGAAAAGAGGTCATCCAACAAATGAGTGCATGAAATTAAAGAATTTAGTACAAGATTTGATTAATAACAACATCATCCAAGTTGAAGGACCTCGAAACAATGAGGACCACATGGCCTATAAAAACCCCTTTTTGAATCATGAAAAGGGTGAGTCATCCAATGTGAATCAAATTCAAAAGAAGGGTAATGAGAAAGTAAACTTTGCCCATACTTATGATAACACAATAAATACCATAAGTCAAGAAGATCAAAGCATAAATGTGGTTGTAATAAAAGTTAAATCAAGAGAAGCATCAGCAAATGTGGTCACTAGGGGGCAAGCATCAAAAATTGTCATTTCTAATAATACTCCAAAAGTGGTGATACCAAACCAAGCTTCCACGTCATCATCGAAACAATATAACTTGGTTGATCAATTTCAAAAGACTCCCACTCAAATCTCTATTCTTGAGCTACTCAAACTATCACCAATCCATAAGGATATTTTGGAAAAAGCCTTGTTGGAAATAAATGTGCCTCTAAATTTGGAGGTAGACAAATTCCAAAATATGGTGGGACACCTAATTGTGCCTCATTGCTTATCATTCTCTGAGCAAGATGATATGTCTCTTAATCATCCTCAAAATTTACCCTTACACATAGAGGTGTTGATCCACAAACATAGGGTAAAAAGAGTCCTTATAGATGGAGGTGCTGGCCTAAATATTTGTACCCTTATCTTGGTAAAAGCCTTAGGATTTTCTGAGGAGGCTATTGACCCAAAGAAAAATATAACCATAAAAGCCTACGATGATGAAGAAAGAGTGTCAAGAGGAGTCATAGTTTTGCCCATAAGAGTTGGTCCTATACAAAAAGAAACCATAAGCCAAGTATTGGACCTCAAATTGACTTATAACATTTTGTTAGGAAGGCCATGGATCCATGAAATGTAGGTTGTTCCTTCAACCTACCATCAATGCCTAAAATTCCCATATCAAGGGCAAGAGATAATGGTAAGTGGAGACCTCAATCCCTTCCAATATTGTAATAATGTCAAACCTATCAATGACTCATTGGTTCCACATAATGCTGAAGGGTTTACATCAAATCAAATGAAACAAGGTCAAAGTTTCAAGGATATTCCTTTATGGAAAGGAAAAGAAAAGATGGAAGAAGAAATTGTTGTTCAAGAAACTCCAAAACTCATTAACCAATCTACATCGACTAAAGGAAAAGAGAAGGTTAATGAGAATAATATTTTTAGTGAAGAAGAAAAAGAAGAATCTACCAAGGCTGTCACAAGATACCTTCAAGAAACCCAAGAAGCAAAAGAAGACCCCTTATCAAAAAAGGTTGTCCAAGTGTTCACCAAAGAAGCACACTACCAAAAGATGGATAAAATGATGAAAAACTTTGATCAACAATGCAAAATCAAATAGCAAGGAGTAGGTGAATACTCCTTATCAATGATGGATCTACCCTTATCACCAAAATCCTTTGGAAAACCTTCGAAACTGCCTCATAGGTATAATGATAACTTTGTGAGAGCAAGCACATCATCCGCCATGAATGAAGAAGACAATGAAATTTTGAATTGGCTATATAAAGATGAAGAATCAAGTGCCCATGTTAAACACATTCAAGATCCAACCATCCCTACACATCAATATGGAAAAGGGTTTGGAATCATGCAAAAAATGGGTTATAAAGGTCAAGGACCTTTAGGTACAAGGAATGAAGGGCTAATTGAACCCCTAGAGTCCACATGGCGAGATTCCAAGCAAAAGACAGGTTTAGGATATCTTGAAGAAGGATATACACAAAAGCATTATCCCAAAGTATATGATCAAATACTCCAATTAGAATCTCATAGTGATGAGGATTATAATGAATGGGAATGGGAGACTCTATCA